>CAUYRT010062674.1:0-68208 GCA_963574885.1 Lepilemur ruficaudatus | reverse complement strand
GCCTAAACTTGTCAGAGTGGTGTTGAGTTGTGATACAACTCACTGAGATGATCAAAGGAGCTGAGGCAATAAAAACAGAAAAGTTGGCTCACGCCTGTAATCCTAGCACTCTGGGAGGCCGAGGCGGGTGGATAGGTCAAGGTCAGGAGTTCAAGACCAGCCTGAGTAAGAGCAAGACCCCGTCTCTACTAAAAATAGAAAGAAATTAATTGGCCAACTAAATATATATATAGAAAAAATTAGCCGGGCATGGTGGCGCATGCCTGTAGTCCCAGCTACTTGGGAGGCTGAGGCAGAAGGATCACTTCAGCCCAGGAGTTTGAGGTTGCTGTGAGCTAAGCTGACGCCACGGCACTCTAGCCCGGGCAACAAAGTGAGACTCTGTCTCAAAAAAAAAAAAAAAAAAAAATTAAATTTCTAGGGCCAGGCACGGTGGCTCACGCCTGTAATCCTAGCACTCTGGAGGCCGAGGCAGGTGGATTGCTGAGGGTCAGGAGTTCGAAATCAGCCTGAGCAAGAGTGAGACCCCATCTCTACTAAACATAGAAAGAAATTAATTGGCCAACTAAAAATATATAGAAAAAATTAGCCGGGCATGGTGGCGCATGCCTGTAGTCCCAGCTACTCGGGAGGCTGAGGCAGAAGGATTGCTTGAGCCCAGGAGTTTGAGGTTGCTGTGAGCCAGGCTGATGCCACGGCACTCAAGCCCGGGCAACAGAGTGAGACTTTGTCTCAAAAAAAAAAAAAAAATGTTATATTATTACAACTTATTTACCCATTCTACTATTTAGGGACGTTTGAGTTGTTTCTATTTTGTGGCTACTATAGATAATGTTACTGTGAACGTTCTTGTATAGTTCTTTTGATATGCATGAATACACATACCTATTGTATATAAACCTAGGGGTGGAACTGCTGGGTTAAGGGGTGTGAGGTTCAGCTTTACTTCCTAAAGACTGGTTTCCTGGGTGGTCCCAGTTTATATGCAGCAGCATGTAGTATGTAGTATCATCAGCATGCTCTACATCCTCACCAACACTGCATGGTCGAACCGTAGTGTCACTGTGTTTTTAATTTGCATTTCCATAACAACTAATGAGATTTAACACCTTTCTGGGTATCTGTTGACTATTCAGATAGTCCCTTTCTGTCAAGTGTCTGAGTTTCTTGCCTGTTTTACTACTGGATTTTTTAAAATTGATTTTATGGGCATTTAAAGTATTTTCTGGCTATGAGCCTCCTTATATATGTTGATAATATTTTCTCCCAGCAATACCTTTTGATGAACAAAAAGTTTGTAATTTTAATTTAGCTTCATATACCAGTCTTTTCCTTTATAACTAATGCTTTTTATATCTTCTTTAAGAAATAACCTCTCCACCTCCAAGGTCATGATTATATTCTCCTATATTATTTTCTAGAAGCTTTATTGTTTGGTTTTTCATGTTCAAGGGACTTTCTTTTTTTTTCTTTTTCTTTATTTTTTTTTTTAATGGACAGGTTCTTGCTCTGTCACCCAGGCTGAAGTGCCATGGCTGTTTATAGCTCACTGTAACCTCGAACTCCTGAGCTCAGGCAATCCTCACAACTTAGCTAGGACTGACTACAGGCGCATGCCACCATGTCTGGCTAATTTTTTTTTTCCTTTTGAGACAGGGTCTCTCTGTGTTGACCAGGTTGGAATGCAGTGGTATGCTCATAGCTCGCTGCAGCCTCAAACTCCTGGGCTCAATCAATCCTCCTGCCTGAGCCTCCCAAGTAGCTGGGAACATAGGTGCGCGCCATTACCCCTGGCTTCCGGCTAATTATAAAAAAAATTTTTTTTTGTAAAGACAGGTGTCTCACTGTATTGCCCAGGCTTGTCTCAAACTCCTGGGCTCAAGCAATCCTCTCGCCTCAGCCTCCTGAAGTGCTGGGATTATAGGTAAGAGCCACCAGATCCAGCCTCAAGGAAATTTTAAGGAAAACTTTTTATTGTGGATAATTTCAAATTTATAAAATGAGACAGTACAATGAACTCTCATTTACGTATCGCCTGATTCAGTTATTGACAACTCATGGTGATTCTTGTTCCATCTATACTGTCATGTACTCCCCTCCCCTGCCCTGATTATTCTGAAGCAAATCTCAGACAGTGTATTATTTTATCCATTATGATTTTCCTATTGATCTCTAAAAGGTAAGTATTCTTTTTTTAAAACAAAAATGATAGCCACAATGCAATAATCATACATAAAATAATTAACAGTAATTCTTTCATGTCAGCTATATAGTTGATCAAATTTTTGTTTCAAATGTTTTATCAAACTAACATCTTAATATACTTTATACATTGTAGTTGGTTGGCATGTCCTTTAAACTGTTTTTACTCTATAGTGTTCCCCCCTCCTCTCCTTTTCCCTTTCTCCTTCCCTCCCTTGCACTTTATATCTCAAAAACACTGGGATGTTTGCCCTGTAGAGTTTTTTTTTTTTTTTACATCTGGAATTTTCTGAGTGCATCTCCATGGTGTTAACATGTTCCTGAGACCCTGTCTTTCCTATAAATTGGTAGTTACATCTAGAAGCTTGATCAGATACAAGGGTGATTTTTGTTTTTTTCCCCATGGGGAGTGGGGACAAAACTACTTTCTAGGTGGTATGTGGTATATTCTACCCTCTGGAGGCGAATAAATGTTAGACTGTGTGTCTTTGTGATATGAGCAGTCATTGATCATTGCCTATCCATTAATATGTTTTTCCTTTTTTTAAAATGTATTTATTTTTTTGAGATGGGATCTCACTATATTGCCCAAGCTGGACTCAAACTCCTAGGCTCAAGTGATCTTCCTGCTTAAAATCCTCAAATAGCTGGGATTAGAGGCATGGGCCTGGCTATTTACATTTTATCTCTAAAAAGAAAATAATAATATTAATAATTCCTAGCTCTGCTGAAAAAGCCTAGAAACAATGGTTAACCCAGTAGCATCCCTAGCACCCAAATAAATACCTTTAAATACCATTTCCCAATAAAATAAAACCAGAGCTCCTTGAAGAAATGGTTGGTTCCATATGTGGGATAGGGAAAAATACGAGCCTGGAACAACCTATGATACTAGAAAGTAAGGAAGCTATCAAAGACTATGATGAATATTATAAAAAGATTCAGGAGTGAATTTGAATAAACTCTCCATAACCAAAGATGGGACATAATCTGTATGTATATCCATGAAGAAAATAAGTGCAATGGATTGAAAAATATTAAACAAGTTTAAATCTATGAATTCATAATACTCCCCAAACAAAAAACAAACCACCCTCTTTGATCACTTTCAGAAGATGCTAAGGAACCACCAACTCATTATTTTTAAAACTGGAAAGTAAAGCAAAAGAATCAAGCAGTGGGTGTGGTGGCTCACACCTATAATCCCAGCTACTCAGAAGGCTGAGGAGAGAGGATCACTTGAGCCCAGGAGTTGAAGACCAACCTGGGTGATAGAGCAAGACCTCATCTCTAAAAAAAAAAAAAAGAAAGAAAGAAAAGGAAAAAAAGAGTCATGCATTTGTCCTGCCTTTACTAGATAAACTGTACCTCAAGGTAACCAAATAATCCATAAGGGGAAGTTTCCCTTTATAGAAGTGCCTCAGCTAATAAATGAAGGAGGAACCATAAGCTTAGAACATCATTTTATAATATAATGAAACCCCATCTCTAAAAAAATAAAAAGCTATTTTTCTTTTTATTATTTTTTGTAGAGACAAGCCTTGCTGTGTTGTCCAGGGTGGTCTTGAACTCCTGGCCTCAAGCAGTTCTCCCTCCTTGGCCTCCCAAAGTGCTGGGATTATAAGCATGAGCCATCTCGACCAGACATTTGCAGGTTTTTACTTCTTCAATTGTCCATCTATCTCACATTCAAAAATCTCATGCATGCAGTGGCGCATTCCTGTATTCCCAGCTAGACTTGGGCTGCTGAGGCGGGAGGATCGCTTGAGCCCAGGAGTTCAAGAACAACCTGGGCAACATAGCAAGACCCCATCTCAAAAAAAATAAAAGAATGTCCAACTGGACTGTTATTAAGGAAGCTATACCCTTAGGCAACAATATATTCAGCCCACTTCATGGCAGCGGAGCTGATAGATGTTTGAATGAGGCACCTTTAGTGCAATAGTCTGGCTATCTTGTCATTGTTGGCCCCTAGGCTCTGTTTCTCCCAATAATGGTGGCCTGTGCTGAATAACAACTCACAGGCATTCTACAGGCTTCTGGAGGACCCAGAGCAGTAGCCATTCAGAGGGTGGCAGAGCAGTGGAGACCCCAGTGCAGTGGCCAAGAGCACCCTTTTCCCCTCATGGCTATTCTAGAAGCTGGTTTGCCAAAACAGGCAGGCTGTGGCTTCATGCTCTGTAGATCTCAGGCAAATGGCCCTCTTGTTCTCTTCCAGTAGATACTAAGGAGAACTTAATCAATTCATGCAGCCTGTGGCTTCACTGGGAGTTTTCACCTAGCTATAGTTAACAGCAGAGCTTAGGCAGCATACCAGATGCTGATGTATGTCAAGCTACACCTTATTTGAAAGTTTCTTGATTGATTACACCACTGAGATCTAGAAATTAAAGTGAGGATTTAAGAAGTTTGTAGATAGCTCTGCTAGGTAAAGCAGATTTTAAAATTTAAGAACTGTTTTGTTTTTTTGCCTGATTTATGGTTTCGATCTAGTGTGTTTTAAATAATGCAACAAAATAAAACTTCAAGCTCCTCCCTTGTTGATTATCATCCATTAAATTTACTAGCAATTGAAAAGATGTAAGAGCTGTATCCCCTGCAACTCCTCATCAGGCTTCTTTCACACTGTAATTTGTTTTTTCAGTAATGTGTCTTCTAATCTGAAATCAGTTGTAAATTCACCTTACAGTTCTTTGCATTAAACTGGATTAGCCATTGTAAATGATTGATTGAGGTTTTTTTTTTGGTAGACTTAAAATGTTGGATTATTTATGTATACCTTGCCTACTAAACTAGATTATGACAATTTCAGTGTAGCACTCTCCATTTAAAATATTCGTGGTTTGTGATTGGCAAAATAAGATCATTTCAGTTGGGGGAAAACAGACAGCTTCTATTTACTAGTGTTTGTGGCAGGGTGTAAAATTACCTAATACTAGGGGCCTATGAAGTTGAATCTAACGATTAATTTCTTAAGACCTGATCTTGTATTTTACTGCAGCCCTGCCCACTAGGAATTTTTATTTACCAACAAGAGGGAGACTGGAACAATTGCTGTAAGCCATACTTAAGGTTAATATTTAATCACTTAAAAATCTTACTTGAGAATTTATGGAGTGTAAATTATCTGTCTCTTGAGTGACTAATTTCTATAGTAAAGTAAAACTAAATTCAAAACAGTCCTGAGATTGTATATGTATGTGTGTGCATATTAAAGCAATTCATTTGATTGACTATTGTCTGTGGAGAACTGGGGCCAAGGTGCACGGTGGAGGAGCCGTAGCTGAGATGGGAAGTTTTCATTTTGGTCCCACGACAGCAAGGTAATCGTCGTCTGTTGTGTTGTTTCTGACTCCCTCAGAACTTTAAAAGTAGATCCTTGATGGCGCTCTTGTCAGGTTTGGTGAGGATTTATTTTCTCTGTTAATTTCTAGAAATGATGAAGAGTCTATTCTTAATTTTGGAGAAAGAGTTTTATAGGTTAGGTTTAGCATGACAAATAAGAAGCAACAATGTCTGCACTTTGCTGGTTGGAATTGGTGAGCACAAATATTTGCTACCTCTGTGAGAAGAGAGATGAAGTGCTCACCCTTCAGCCATGCTTGCAGGTGACCTTTGATGTGCCGATTGGTGTCCCATTCCAGTGAGCTCTCCGTGGCAACGGCCTTGGGTGTTGGAAGGGAGCATGGGGGGGTCTGAGTCTTGATCCCCATCTTGCTCCCCAACACCACCATTTCTTCCTTTCCAGCTTAGTCATCTTGTTTTAAAAAGACTCTCAGTAGGCTGTGGAAATTATGTTTCTGATGCTGGGTGATTGAGTAATAACAGTACTACTGTCTCAATGTCAATACGAATTTGTCTCATCTTGTCTGAAACATAATTGAATAAGTTCAGGTTCAGACAGGTCTTAGAGGCCACTATTCATTTCTCAAGAGCAGGTTCTTACACAGAGACGCACACACACACACATGCCTCCATACACACACCCTTTGTTTTTGGCCCTTTTCTTTCTTCTAAGCTTGTTTTCTAGCATTTTTTAATTTCTGATTTTTTATTAGTTTTTGGTATAAAGAGAAAATATAGATTGTTTTAGAAATATCATTTCTGATATTACTTTGTTTTCTAGCATAGAATAAACTGGCTATTTTGTTGTGTGTGTACACAGTATGGGGATGCTGGTTGGTCCTGGAAAGGCCTCACCCAGTAGTTGCAACTTGCTCTCTATGTGTGTGTGCCTGTGCTCTGTCCATGTCGCCAGGTAGAATTGGAATTATCAGTTATTGGATTCCTTTTTGCAGGAAAAGATCTTCAAACTTGAATGGGTGTTTTCTCTTTTTGAGCCTTTTCCCTTACTATATTCATCTGCTCATTTTGCCCCCTGACTTTAGAATTGTCTTAATTTTTTAAAGTTTTGATAAATTTTGTCAACAAGCATAAATCTGTCTCTCTTAAATCAGTGTCCATAGTATATGTGGTCTTAGCCAAGAGTCATTTAAAAAAAAATACTATTTAGAAAGTTTTTGCTTTAAAGAAATAAGTTGGTGTCATTTGGTTTTTAAAATGGAACTTGAGTCCCTCTAGTGGGTAGGGTGTAATTCACCTTCAGCTTGAGATAGAAAGGAAGGTGACAATCTTGATTCTCGTGGAAACTGCTTTCAAATCCAGCATGCTCATTGGTTCTGGTATCCCATCCCCAGCTGATGGGCAGTGCTTAGGTAGCCATTGGCTTTGCCCCAACATCAGCCAAGATTTAGCAGTCCTCCTCTTCTGCCCGTGGGACCTTAGTGGCTCTGGTCATTCCTTGCATGTGATCTCATAAGCTGTGGTTCACCAGCTGCTTTATTTCAAGCCTCAGCAAGTATAAATTCAAAGTACTAGTTGGCGATTTTTATGCTATACAGTTCTTCGTAGAAAAGAGCACAGTGTCCCCAGGGTCCTTGAGTTGTCATGAAATAAAGAATTGTACAGGCCTGCTTTGGGCACAAAAGGTACATTAAGAATATTTAGCAACTGGAGGAGTTAGATACTGATAGCCAGAAGAGAGGCAGCATGGCATGGTTGGAAAGAACCTGGGTTTGGAGTTCAAATCCTGACTTAGGTTACTAGCTGTGTGACCTTGAACTGTAATGACATAGCCAGCCTTTCTGTATTTTTGTTTTCTCTTTTGTAAAATAGGGAGATGATAAATCTATCTTTCAGGGTTGTTTTAAGTATTGGAAATAACATCTGCAAAGCCCTTCACATTTTTTTCTTTTTTTGCTCTGTGATTGGTAGCAGAAGTCATGGAAGTTTCTCTAGCTGAGTCTATTATGATGCATGGGATTTAATTATCTGGATAACTTTCTTCTCTCCATGCTTTGATTTTCTTTCAGTCACCACCAAGTAAGCGAAGAAAATTAGAGAAGCCAAGGAAACCCATTACGTTTGTAGTGTTGGCTTCTGTGATGAAAGAATTATCCCTCAAAGCACCTTCTCTGGGCTCTGAGACAGTGGAAGGCATAGTGGTTGTCACGACATGGATTGAAAAAATTCTCACCGATCTGAAGGTATCTGGTAATCACATTTGACAAAGTACTCAGAATAATCTTTCTTTTTTCTTTTTAAAGGGAATTTGAAGAGAAGAGAAAAGTGATTTCCTATAAAATTCTGTTTTTCTTCTAAATAGGTCCAGCATAAACGAGTTCCCTGTGGAAAAGAGGAAGTTAGCCTGTTCCTGACAGCCATAGAAAACTCTTGGATTCATTTAAGGAGAAAGAAAAGAGAGCGAGTGAGACAACTGAGAGAAGTTCCTAGAGCTCCTGAGGACGTCATCCAAGCCTTGGAAGAGAAAAAGTCCACCCCCAAAGAGCCCGGCAATAGCCAAGAATTGGCCAAGGAGGCCCAGGAGGGTGCCGTGTGTGCACCTGCTCTGCGGGAAGGCGAGCCTGCCGCCGTTGAGGGCCATTGCCCAAGCCAGGAGTCACTGTCCCAGGAGGAAAACCCAGAACCCATGGAGGATGAAAGGAGTGAGGAAAAGGGAGGGATGGAGGTTTTAGAAAGTTGTAAAGGCTCTAGCAATGGAGCCCAGGACCAAGAGGCTTCTGAGCAGTTCAGCAACCCAGTGGCTGAAAAGGGCAAACATCTCCAAGGAGTGGCTGGACATTACCTGTTTAAGTGTTTGATAAACGTTAAGAAGGAGGTGGACGATGCCTTAGTTGAAATGCATTGGGTCGAGGGCCAGAACAGGGATTTGATGAACCAGCTTTGTACCTACATACGTAACCAAATTTTCAGGCTTGTGGCTAGTTAATTCCAGACTCCTTGCACAGCTGAAATAGTATAAAGCAGCTTGCTTTGGAGTGTCCTGTAGGGTGGCAAGAGGAATTCCACCATTGGCTCATTAGAAGCATTATGTGGAGTTAAAAAAACAAACAAAAAAATCCCCAAAATCAATTAATACATCTTTAAACCTCCCCTTGCCCCTCACCCCCCAGCTTTTTTTAAGGTTACAGGGAGTTGCAGTATGGTAGTTCAGGAGGAAGAATTATATCAGTAACAGCAAAAAGCCATCAATAAACTCATGAGGGATTTAAAGCCGACTTAAGCTGGTCCCTTCAGCTTTGGACTGGTTGTCTGAGGCCAAAAGGATTTTTCGTGGAGTCTGGCCTGAGCAGCAATGCCCAGAGCATCGTGTTCTCTGTCACCCAAGGGTGCTTCTTGAGGAGGGGTGGCTCTCTTGGCCTACAATTAGGTGTACACCCGGGCAGATAGGTCCTGATTCTCTCTTCTAGGTCACTCACCCTTCAAGACTGGGTGCATGTAATTGATTGACCCTGTGTCAGTCCTGAGAAAGGATCTGGTCCAGTGGGAGAGTCAGGGAGGAAAGCTTAGTAATGCTAGAAAGAAGGGCAGATCCGGGGAATGGTGCATTCCTGACTCAGGCTGTTTTGATGTTGTTTATTTCAGAAGCAGAATGAGGTAAGCAAAGCTCCTAGGTGTGACTGAGACACAGTAGAATGCACCCATGCCCCCACCCCCAGCCTGTCAGAAGCACTGTTTTATAGCAGTTTCACTGCTGTATGATTTTTGTTTTGACATTTGAAGCGAAACTTGTTTTGTTTTTAATATAAAAATATTCAAAATTGAAAACTGTCAATCCTGTTTGAATCATGGGGTTAGGGAAAAAATTTTCTTGGCTCTGAGTAGGTGATTGATGATAGAAATGAGAAATGGAGCAAGAGAGTATATGCGGTAGGTAGCTCACGAAAGTCGCACCAATTGGCAGATAATTTGTTACTGATCAAATTCTGCGTTTTGTGGCTTCACTTGTAATCCTATCTGTGCTTACTTACCCTGGGGAATTCCGAGGCCTGGGTCACCATCCATGTCCTTAAAACGTGCTTCTAATCGGAATGCCAGGGTTCAGCAGAAATACCTCTGGAAAAAGAGTCTCTTTTTTTGGTTTCTCAATAACCCTGTGCTGTGCTTGACTTTTATAGCTCGATTTTACATCAGCGGCCCAGGGTGCCATTTAGACTAAAATCTTTGAGTATAGTGTGAGCTCCTTGCCATCTGCAAAGAAGACTGGTGCTGGGTCGCTAGGCCACCCTTTTGAGAGGTGGCTGTTGGTTAGGGCAGAAAGCCGATGACCTTGGCATATCTTGGCAGAAGCTGGATCAGGCCCTCCTCAGAAATACAGGAAATGGAACTAGTATGCTTCCCTCTGGCAGTGGAGCTGGAGCTAGAGAAGAGAACATATTTACCCGTGTTCTTAACCTGGTCTGTGGACCTCCAGATAATCTAGAAGCTTCCTGGAATTATTTCTAAAAGGCCTGTGAGCATATGTATTGTGTTATTTCCCCTGCCACTGCCCCCCCAGAGGGTCTATGACATAGGTCAGTAATCCACTAATGATTAAGAACCAATATTTTAGTCCAACCATTCATTTGACAAGATGAGGAAAATGATACCCAGGGTCACACACAGCCAAGATTCAATCCAGGGCTGTGGATTCCCTGGGTCCAGTAATTTTCTGCTACACCAGCCCAAACCATCCTGGTATACTTACCTCTTTTTTTTTTTTTTTTTTTTACCACTCTGAGTTACCAACTGAAACTTACCTCTGCTCAATACCACATTGGCATCATATGCTGGACCCAAACCTAGTTTTCTTGGCATAGTTTTAGGATAACTGAGTTAAGTGGCAACTGTTCATTCAATAAGTAGTCAATAAGAATTTATTGTTTGATTGTTTTATTATGAAATAGTAGCACATGCTCATTAAAGAAGATCTGGAAAAGTGAAACTACAAAACCACCCCAGTTTGAACCTTCTCTCACACAGCCACTATTGGTATTTGTGTGTTTCTGTCCAGTCTTTCTACAGATGGGGTGTGTGAGTGAGTGGTTTTAACTTTGGTTGTACTCAGGCAGTATACTCAGTTTTATATTATGCTTTGTTTCATTTAATGTCTTGTAAGTATTTTTCCATGTTACAATAGTAGTATATTTATTTACACTTCTTGTCTTTTCCATATGTCTGGCACAGTATTGGCCTTTAAGTCTAGTTCTTAGCGATTCCCAGAGAATACTCTGTAACTATAGAGGCATAAAATGTGTGTCTGTGTATTTTAGTCCCTAGGTTTAAGGCTTGGGGTCATGGAGGAAGTTTTATAGCTAATTTAAAAATTATGTGACAAGGGAGACTGCCACAGTCTGGGAAGTACTAGAGGTATGAGTGCCTTTCTTGCATTTGGATGTCTTCATTTCCTTTTTCTGGGAAGAATAGTTTATTTCTTAGACTGTCTAATGAGAGAACATTGAGAACATTTTAAAAGAACATCGAAAAATTGTTTTGGTCATGCATATGCTTTGTAAGTGTGTGATGTGTGATAGCCTGTATCTCCAGTATAGGCAGAAAGGATCTTTTTCTTTAAAGAAATAGGTTTATTGACCCACATGTCATAACGTTGAGTGATACTCTCCTTAAATGTCTAGAGGTCAAGTTCATGTTGGTGGATTGGCATGAAATTAAATCCTTGTGGTATTATCTTAAATTCTATTCTGGCCCCTAGGATTGGCTTCTGATCTCTTGATAACTAAAGTGGGAACAGAAGTGGAGCTTGTTTTGTGAGGTGAACTAAAGCTGCTTTTGTTCCTTGGAATCTGCTTTGCCCTCATCAGTTTGGCTCCTTCCCCCCACGTCCTTGTCCGATGGTTCCCACACCAGAGCTTTGCTGTGTGTCCTAGCAAGGTTGACAGCTCTGTGGTGGCATTTCAGCTAATTTCAAGGCTTCATGTAGATTAGTATATATTTTTAAAAACATAAAACGTCTTTTCTCTTGATGGAAGTCAAAGCTTATCATGTGAGCACTTGAACTTCTAAGTTCTGATAGGAATAATAAAACTGCAAGGTGTGGAAAAGATGCAAAGCCTCTGGAAAATCCGAGGCCTTTTAAAAGAAGAGAGTTGCTGCATTCTTGACGGGCTGCCAGAGCCCCTCCACCTTCCTCAAACCACAGCACTTCCCTCTGTGGCCACACGGGGGCATCTTTGGCCCTTTTATCAAGTGCCTTACCCACTGTGGGAATGGATAAAATTGTGTCTGTAGTATTTTCTTGAAATAGCCAGTTGCTACCCAGATTTGTATTTTTGTGTAAACAAGTACATTGTCACATAAACAAAATTTGAAAAATAAAGGTAAAAAGAAAACACTACCCATGGTCTTATCTGGCATAATCCCTTTCAACCTTTTGATGTTTTTTATGGTCCCAGTTGACTGTTTTTTCTTTTTTTTCCATCTGCCATTCTACTCTAGAATATATCTAGGCTGGGCCAGTCCTCTGGATCAACTTTTTATTGGTATTCCAGTTAATGGGGATACTGGGGGGGGGGGATGTTTAGTTACCTTAAAACAGTAACTTCTCAAAAGCCTTTTGTTTCCTTTCTCTTTGTCCCCATAAAATCAGCAAGCCACTTGGCCTCGGCGCTGGCACTTCCCTTCTCTTTCTTTGGGATGCCATGCCCTCTCTCTCTCTCTCTCCTTCTAAGAAGATGAAATAAACCTTTTACTTATGTATCCTAATCTCTGCATGAGGAAATCTTTCTCCTGCGCCACAAACACCTAGTGAGTTTTCCACCCTTCAAGTTTTTCATGGTCCCAGTTGACTAATTTTTCTTTTCTTTCCATCTGCCATTCTACTCTAGAATATATCTAGGCTGGGCCAGTTCTTTGGATCAACTTTTTATTGATGTCTAGTTAATGGGGATAGTGGAGGGGGAACGTTTAGTTGTCTTAAAACACTAACTTTTCAAAAGGCTTTTTTGTTCTACAGTCGTTTATAACATAGAGATCTCAAGAGAGAAGCCATCTTTAATATTCTTCTGTTAATTCTTGTTTGGGTTATCTGGCTGGCTGGCTGACATGCATGTAATGTGTTGTTTAAATGCGAAGTCGGTGAGGGTTCTGTGTGGTGTATATTATATAGGTTATCTAGGCCTTGTTTCTCACAAGAGGTGTTTCTGTGTAGAGTATGTGTGTTGCGGACCCTGGGGTCTGTGTGGGCTCCCACGGGATCTGATGTTGTAGGTGGCCACCCAGCAGTTCTGCATATTGGGGGAAGAAGGTCCAGTTTGGAAAACTAAGTCAGGAGCCTTCAGGAAGAAGGAAAGTCTCAAAGGTGCAGCAGTTTTACAGCCATCCAGGGGGTGCCCTGAGGAAAGGGATGTGACCACATTGTTTGTAGGGAAGTGGGTGCTCAGATTTGGTTTGCTGAATGGGCATTAACCTCAGTAAAACCCAGAAGAGGCTTAATTGAATGAATTGGCTTCTGCGTCGTGGAGCGGGGCATTGAGGGTCCTGAACCTTTCTAATAATCCCAAGTATACAGCTCCCGCTGCACTGCCAGCCCTACACGGGGCTCACCCCACTAACAGTGGGGCGTCACATACATACCGCGGAGCTCCTGCTCTGCTCTGTGAAGACATTCAGATCCTCTGCTGTGACTCACCCAAATGACTAAAACAGCGGTTGATTTTTTTAATTGCTGGTTGGAACGGCTAATGCTCCGTTTTGGAACAGCTAATGCTGCCTGTTGGAGGCTGTGCTTTTTACTCCCGGGAACTATGTTGTGACTGAGCGAAGCCCTTGCACCTCTGAATGCCCTCTGCAGTGCGGCCTACCCGCCTGTCTGGATCCCAGCAGAAACATCAGGGACTCCGGGCTTTCTTCAGGGAAATAGAGGATCACGGGTACTTGTTTTGAGCAGGGAACTGAGCGAAGAAGGGGTGGAGCAGACAGGCAGTTAGTTGTGGCAGAATTGGCTTGTGTGTGATGCTCTGAAGAGGGCAAAGGCTGTGTAAATCCAGATACGTTTCCAACCCCCCGAGGGGAGCGAAAGGAAAGCGCACAGGCTTTGCAGTTCATCGGACCGGGGTTCGCGCTGCAGTTCCATTCCTCACGTGGGTAAGCCAGTTGTCCTAGGCCTTGGCTTCGTCGTGTAAAAGACGGGGGATTCTTGCTTCACACGGTCGTAGCAGCACTTAGGTGAGAGAAGGCCTGAACCAGCCAGGAGAGGGCAGGAACATAGAGCAGGCTTCTCCACTTGCTCATCTCTTCTTGTTCTTCTGTGAGTTTTTGACTTCTGGTCTGAAAATCTTCTAAGTAGACTCAAAGGAAAAGGCCCAGACCTCAGGTATATAACTGCAGGTGTAGCATACCACCTTTGACCAGAAACAAAACCCATACTTCCATGTTATAGAGGGAGGAACAGAGGACCGATATTAGATTGTCCACCTTCTACATGGATCGTCTCATTTGATAACTCTGTGTGAGGTGGTGTGATGGCTGAGGGAAATGGAAGCTCGTAAGGCTGCCATGACTTGCTCTAAGGTCATCCACAAATCCAAGTCATAGAAATGGAATTTGAACCCAGGTCCAAGAAGCTGAGACTGGATCTTGTGCCAAATGTCAGAATTCTATGACGAGTGCTGCACTTAGGATGGAAATGTACTTCCAGGCTCATCTGACCCACCTCTAGGGAACGAGATTCCATTACGTGACACAAGGAAGAGAGGAAAAGCACCTCCTACCCAACTTCACAATTTAGCACTTTAAGGTAATATTTTCCAGCCTGTGATCAATGAGTAAGATTCAGTAAGTGAAATTACTTATAATTAGTTCTTAATTCATGCTACCAAATCTTTGCAGAGTTTTGTATTTGGCAGTAGTGCAGATAATTAAGTAGTTAGTGAAAGCACATGTTGGACCAGAATCAATGTGAAATAACTGATAATTAGGTAATGACTCTTTGACAATACATAATTGCATAATAATGGAAAAGAGGTTTAATTCTTTTTTTAATAAGGCAGCTCCAAATATTTCACTTACAGAACAACACAAAACTAATGTGCTTTTTGAGCTTTCTGGAGAAGGTAGTGATTGTCAGAAAAGCAGCAGTCCTCTTCCCCAGGTAGGGTGTGTGAACTGGTGGAAACCTGGGGAAAAGCAAAGACGCCCTGCCATCTGGTGGACCCATTCAGGGAATGTGGCCCCAGAAATCTAGAAACCAGAGCCAAGAAATTCCCAGCTGGGGGACTTGGCTGGTTCCAGCAGCCAGTCAGCCCCTGGGGAAACGGCAGCTTGTGCTGCTGCTGTCCAGAAAGAGGCGGCTCTCCGGAGAGCACTGCAGATCGGGACCCCTTCCGGGGACAGCAGGTGACGCCGGGACCTGCTCCCATAGACTTGCCATTTGAAGACTTTATGTCTTTTGCTGGGCAAGGGGAGTCCCAGTCTGCTCTAACATAGGATCCTTATTTCAGACACGTTTGTCCCAGGATTCCTGCCTTCAGGGCCACATGTGGGTACATTTGGGGGCTCTGTGGGCCAAACTCTGGCCAGTGTTTCAGTGAGCTCTGGACCAGTACAGATAAGGGCTTTTTCATTCACAAAGAAAAACATTTCCTCATCTTCTCCACGAGAGGCCAGGCAAGAAGGGAAAGAGTTCATGCCCAAGCTTTAATTCAACTCTTGCTGGTTATTGCCATGCTAAAATCAATGCCCAGCGTTGTTGGATCTCCTGATTTTTTGAGGGAAGCCAGAAATCCAAATTCATGAAAAATTTTCTTAATTGTGAGTCCTGACCACTGATTATTTTATAAAAACCATGGTAAACCATTAGTTTGTGACTTCTCCCATGGGGTGATAGAACTGTGGGTATATTTGCTGCCTTGACTTTGGTCATTCACTTTAGCTGCCGGCCTGATTGCCGCCTGTCCTCCCTTTCCAGGGCTCTTCCCAACTCTTAGAGGGAGAGTCCCAAGGATTCTATCCATGGGTCTGCTTGCTCTTTCCCTCCTCTGGCTGACCACATCCACCCCAGCGACTTCAGCTGCCACTCGCCCCTACATTCATCATGCCCAAATCCAGACCTCTCCCAAACTTCCAGCATCCACCCACCTAACCACCTACCGGACAGCTCTCTCCGGACCCTGGCTATGTGACACTCACCTGACTGGCTGTACCTGCTTCTCTTATGTCTTGATCACCATCCACCCAGCTGTCCAGATGAGAAGTCTCTGCTCTTCCCACTCTTTTCCCACCCAGGACTAAAGTCTTCCACTAAATCCTGTCAATTCCGCCTTAGAAATCTCTCCCCAGTCTAGCTCGACCCTAGTGCCGCTGCCTTAATGTGGTTCGTCATGGCCCACCTGGACTGTAAGAGTAGCCTTAACGGTCTCTGGGGATCTTCAGAGTAAAGCAGCGGAATGCGCAGATTTAGATGTACTGGGGGAAACAAGATGAAGAAACCTGCTTTTGGGGCTGAACCAGGAGCTTTCAGAAGAAACACTAGGATGGGAAGTAGACCCATATACACAGGTGAGTTAGCTGAGATCAAAGAATAGGAGGTCTTTTCTGGTAAGACACAAGCCAACGTTTCCCCTGTGTGACAGTTTTCATTTTACAAAAGCAATACTTTTCATTATAAAAAAAATTTAGAAAATAATGAATAAAGCTACAGTTCCAGTACTCAAATGAAACTATTTTATATTTTGTTGTCTTAGTATTTTTATATGCATATATATTTTTTACACAACAAATGTGGTATCATTGTACATTACTGTTGTATAATCGTTTTCATTTAGCAATACATTGTGATGACTTTTTTCTGATTATAAAACTAATACATGGTTCAGAAAACTTGTGAAAATAAAAATGACCACTAATCACACTGCCTGAACCCAACCGCTGTGAATATTTTGGTGCACTAACAAACCTGTCTTCCTCGTGAGCTATAATCTCATTTGAGCATTGCTTCATTAAGCCAATTGTTCCTACTTGGAAATTTAGATTTTCTGGTTTTCACTATTGTAAATAATGCTTCAGTGGATATTTTCGCATAAAAATCTGTATGCATTTTTCTCATTTTAGGATAAATTTGTGTAACAATTACTGAGGCAGATCTTAATGACTTTTTTTAAAGGCTCTTCCAATATATACTGCCAGTTTACTTGCTGCAGAGCTCGTGCTACTTCTCATGTGCATGAGTGCCTGTTTTTTGCCACACCTGTGATAGCACTAGGAGGCTAATTTTGAAAAATTCTTATCAATTGGTGGGCAAGAAATAATTTCATTGTTTGGATCTTATTACGGTTAGCAAGGTCAAACATTTTCACATATTTACGCGTATACATATATTTATTGTTTTAGAAACTTTACATTTCTGTTCCTTTTTCTATCCAACTATTCTTTTTCTTACTGAATTACGAGGGCACATCTTGCTAAGACTTCCTCCATTTTGTCATTTTCCTTTTCCTTTTTTTAAATAATAATTTTATTTGTACAGTTAGGAGCTTTTAGAGGTAATCAGGTCTATCCCACTGTGTCTTTATATTTCTTTGTTTGCCTTTATGGGTAGAAAACTCCTTCACCACCCCTAGGGCATAAAAATGTTCACCTGTATTTTATTATGGCTATTTTTTTTTTTTTTTTTTATGTTTTGCACTTAAATTTATGTTGGTCTATGGTGTGAACTTTAGGGACCTAACTGTGTTTAACAGATGGTTCAGAGTTATCACAGAGTAACTCTCCAGAGAGATGGCTGGTAAGCACTTCCTTCTGAGCTGTCCCTGATGAGGACAGGGACTAGAGCAGGCTGAGGGATGGAGTATGTCCCCCCAGCACCACCCAGTATAGACTCTCCCAGTGGGCCCTGGAGCCTCAGTAAGAGATCTGATGGTGGGTGTGGAGCTGAGCCCTGGGTAGGTGGCATCTACTCTGGGCAGTCCAGCTAGTGACAGGCCACTGTTGTGGGCCTTGCCTCATCGGAGAGAGCATCAGTTACTGGCATAGGCAGCTGATCTGTTGGGTTTTGGAGACTTGATCCTACAGCCTCGCTTGTAAGTGTGAACTTGGATTGCTGGGACAGTAGACCTTAGTCCTTTCCTGGGGCACTGATTGCATTCCAGCCCCTGTGCCCTGGGAGGGGCCTTCCCTATCAGCCTGCGTGATCCATCTGGCTCTGGATGCTCCTTGCACGACTCCACCTGTTTTTACTCATAACTTCTGCCCTGTTCTACTCCTTTGACCTGAATTAATTTACTCTCGTAAAGCTGCCTCTTTTTCTCTTCAGAGACATAACTGAGGTTGTCATCCTTCCCCTTGTGCCTTTCTACTCGATCAACTTCCTCCTAACCCAAGGCTCTGACCCACTGTCATCCACAGCCCCCCGCCCCCAGCTGCTTAGCGTGGCTGGCTCAGAGGACGTGGCTCCTCCCATTCTGCTTCTGAACTGCATTTCTTTCCTTATTACTCAGTGTCCACACCCACAATGGTTGCCTGGATAGAAATCTGCCCCTTTGCCCCAGTCACCTTTTAGGCCAGACATAGGCACCAGTGAGGAATGGCTGCCTATCCAGCCCCGGTTAGAAGCTCTCAATTCCTCAGAGTGGCCTGAGGCAGAATAGTGTCACCTGAGGTCATCTGAGGTCCTTGATCCCAAGTCTGATTCTCTTTCCTTGCTCTTTCACTCTGCTAAGCTTGTTTGTTGGGCACCACTCTGCAAAGTGAATAATTATTCCTGCCTTTAACTAGGAGGGAAGGAGCTCTCTCCCCATCTTCACTCATTTCCACGAGGCTGTCAGGGACTCTGGACCCCACATTGAAAGCACTCACCCATGCTAGGCTAGCTCAGACAGTCAAAGAAAAGGACCAGGCCACTTCTTAACCCAGCTGACGCTTGGCCGCTTTGTGACCTTAGGTAAGACACCTTCTCTTGAGAGGTTGGACTAGGTGATCTCACCTCATCGTGAGAGGCCATGAAGAGGGGAAAGTACATGACTGGGAAGGTGGAACTTGATTGTACCTGTTGTCTGGGTTCAGGAGAATCCTCTGACAACTCACTGGGGTGGGGAAGGTAGGTGAAGAGTTCTGTGGAAGCTTCTGGCTCCGGGGATCCCACTTCACTGATGACTGCGTGGGTACCCTGTGGGGTATACCTCTGTCAAGTAATTCAAAGTCCTGTTCTTCATTCACTCTAAGCTTGTCAGGAATCAGGTTCAGTTGGCTTACCTAGTCTCAAATTCACTTCATTTCTTTTTATCTCGTCTTAGAAAGATATGATTACACTCATTCCTCAGTATCCAAGGGGGATTGGTTCCAGCACCCTGAGGATACCAAAATCTGAGGTTGCTCAAGTCCCTAATATAAAATGGTGTAGTGTTTGCATATATCCTCTGTACATCTGCCTGTATACTGTAAATCATCTCTAGTTATAATGCCTAATACAATATAAATGTTATGTAAATAGTTGTACTTTATTGGTTTTTTAAATTGTATTTTAATTTTTATTTTTTTCCTGAAATTTTTTTTTTTTTTTTTTTTTTTAGTTAGAGTCTCACTCTGTCACCCTTGCTAGAGTGCAGTGGAGTCATCATAGCTCACTGCAACCTCAAACTCCTGGGCACAAGTGATCCTCCTGCCTCAGCCTCCCAAGTAGCTGGGACTACAGGTGTGCACCACCACACCTGGCTCATTTTTCTATTTTTTTGTAGAGATGGGGTCTCGCATTGCTCAGGCTGATCTCGAACTCCTGACCTCAAGCAATCCTCATGCCTCAGCCTCCCAGAGTGCCAGGATTACAGGTGTGAGCCACCACGCCCAGCCCTCCTGAATATTTTTGATCCTTGCTTGGTTGAGTTCATGGATGCTGATCCCACAGATACAGAGGACCGACTGCACCTTCTGAAATGAGTAAATGAGTAGCCTTCTGGGTCTTTCTGTGGTCGTATCACTTGTGTTGTATCTCTACCAGCATGATGGTAGAGAGCAAAACTAGCCTTTCCCAAGTATAACTGTGGAGTTGAGGTGTGCTCTGAGGCCTTTGACCCCAGTCTGGCTTACCAAAGGTCACCTGGCCTTGGCTATAATGATATCTAGCCCAGTGCCTGGCACATGTTAGGTGCATAATAAATACTTGATGAATGAATGTTGTCTGGTATGTCCCCACGTATACTAGTTGTCTGTCCCTACCTTTTCAATCCCCAGCTGAAGCTGACTTTCTCCCTTTGGTCCTGTTTGAAGTATGATAGGTGAAAAGCTCTTAAAGCCACTTGTAAAAGATAAGTCAGGCCTGAAGGGTTGGGACATCTAGGATGCAGTGTGAATATCTGTACTTCTGGCTTCACACCCTTTCCCCTAAGTTCTCATTACTTAGGCTTTAATAGGGGTCAGGGAACTGATTTTCGTAGCTGTGTGTCTAATACTTTGCTGGGGTGAGTAGTGCTGGGATAGAAAGGCAGTTTCACTAAGGGAATGTCTCTGGCTCAGCATATTAAAAAATTGGGGGACATTTTGGAATTTGAACTGGGTGTTAGGGTACACAAGACTTGAGGAGGAAGACTGAGAACAGAAACCCTCTCGAACAGGCACAATGATAGACCAGGTTTTCTACTGCCCCACAGGTACTGAGCTCCTAGAAGCAATTTTAGGAACAACTCCTTGGAGATGGCTGGCCTTTGGATCATTCCCAAAACCTGCTGACCTTTCTACTGAAACCAAAAAGACTTCTTTTCTTTTCTCTTCCCCTGGAGTGAATACAACTGCCAGCCTCTCCCCTTCTTGGAACAGGAAGCTGGGGCTAAAATGTGAAACAGCCCCTCCCATTCATTCCCCTCTCCATTTATAGGTATCTCTGACTACCACTGTCTATTCCCCAGCCTTCGTTGATGAGAAATTCTTTTTGGCCATTTTCATGCTCCTGAAGGCAACAAAAGGCCCAGAAGCAGCCTCCTTTCTAAACCCTTGCTTTTTGCCTAACATCCCCTGGCTGCTGTCCCCATATGACCCAAATAAACAGATGATCATGTGAAGCCAGTAAGGCTGTTTGTTTTAAATAGCAAGCATCTCCACTAAGCTCTGGAGCAGATGGGGTATTGGGGGCAAGGGAAAGGCTGACATTCAAATCTGTGTTCACCCCACTTCAGTTCCTGCTTCCCCACCTGAAGGAAAAGGTGTCTTCAGAATACTACTTTTCAGAGCGGTGCCTACCTAATGGGATAGAGCTGCTACTTGACAAGAAGAGTGAGAAAAATTGGACTTCAGCCTCTAGCAGAGACTCCAAGGCTGTGTGAGAACCATGACCGCCTGAGGAAGGTGGGAGTGGATGCTGGATATAGCACTCCGCACAGAGTGCTCCAGTGCTAACCCCAAACAAAATGAGAACCTCAGGTCACTATTATGTAGATGCTCCTTGACTTGAGTTTAACTAGACATCACCCCATCCTAAGCTGAGGAGCATACTGAGTGCATAGCGCTTCTCTGCACCATTGTAAAGTCAAAAATCTTAAGTTTCATCACCAAAAGTCAGGGACCATCTATGCTGTTTAGGGTCCTTCCACCATTGCAACCTATGTATTACCTTTAAATTTCCCATTTTCTCTGACGGTGCAGAGTGGGCCAGCCCCAACCATACTGGTAGCAAGTGGCAGACATCTTAAAGGAAGCAAGCAGGGATGTAGGAAAAGGGCACTCATTCCATGGAGAAGAACTGGGCTGTTGTGTTCTAATCCCCATCTGCTCCAGCTCATCATAAGCACAGTCAGTGGCACCTGGACGTTTGTGTGTGTGATGAGCTCTCCACGCTTAACTCCAGATGCTGGGGCATTAAACGTCCGAAGATCAGAGCCCCCTATAAACTGGTGTTGGCAAACAACCCCCTTCCTCCCGTTCACTAGGTTCTTGATTTCAGGATCTTCTATGCAGATTTTCTTTCACTAAGATGCACTACGATGCCCTCAAATAAAGGAACAAAGCCAGCAAGCATTCATTTGTGCTACCTTTCTGTGCTTCCAGCTAGTCCCTGAAATAGGAATGTTCCCCTGTGAGGGCACAGTGTGGATGGGACGGATGCAGGTGACCTGCCTCTCAGCAATCCCCATAAAGGTTTGCTTTTTGGCTTTGCGTGATGGTGAAGCCCAGGCTTCCGAGTCCTAAAACCACTGACGTGGATTGCCTCACTCTTCTTGGACTGGTTAGCAAAGAAAGACATCTGGGGCCAGAACTGAGGAGTCCTACACCTAGCATTGGGACAGCAGAACTGGACGTGCTCCAGGGTGCCCCAAATATGCCTTGAGCCGGCTACGTCTGTCACTCCCAACTGTACCAGTGAGGTTTGTGTGACCTCCACTGAAGCAGAACGGCAGCGCTGGGTTTCAGGTGAAGATTTTTGCTGCCCCAATCACACAGTGTGTCAAGTGGTCAGACCCCTTACAGGGTGACCAGTTTGATAGTCCTGTTTTTTTTCTAATTGGGGGCCCTACCCCAGAACTGGCTTCAAAGAGTGGTCCGTGGGGTCAGAGATAAATGTTCCTCCCAACAGGGCGAGGAGCAGCTGGAATACTCAATAACCTTGGACTGGTCCTTTTACATTTCTGGGCCTCAGTTTCCTTATCTGTAAAGTGAGAGGACTGGGGCAACCTCAAAGCTATAACTTTCTGATTGTACCCAAGACGCCCCTAAACACCAGCGCCGGTAAGCAGCGAGCAGACGGGCGCGCCAGCCGGGGTCCCCGCCTTCCGGGGGAGCGCGGTTAAAGCCTGACACAGCAGCCCCGCCCCGCGCCCCGCCCCGCCCCGCCCGCTGCCTCGGTCACCCCGCCGCAGGGAGGGCCAGGCTTCCGCCCTCCACGTTGTTGTTCCCGACGTGGGCCACGCCCCCTTGGCCTGGGCTGTGGACGCCTCGCCTTAACCGCCCCTACCCCGGCCCCAGAGCAAAGGGTGGCCTGCAGGGTGGCAGAGTCGGAGTCTCCATCCAGATCAGACACGCGTGGACAAAGCCTAGAGTTTAGAGGAAGGAAAGAGAAAGGCATGGTTTTAAATGGAGGATGGTTAAAAGTAATGGGAAGGCCAGGGCACGACTGCGGGATTCCCCTTTCGGTGTTCCGCCCCGTGTTGACCCGGTGGCCCCATCTGCACCCGCGAATGTGACCCTGCAGACGCTGGCCCTTTAAACAGAAGGCTGGCGGCGCGGGGTGTCCATGTGGAGCTGCTCCATGCCGTGTTGTCCTGCCCGCCCATTGGCCCTCGGCCCGGTGACGTCGCCTAATAGGATGCGAACGCACTGCGGGGGGAGGAACAGAGACAAAATTCGGAACCGGATCGACACTCCGCTCCCTTCGCCAATTCTCTGACAGTCTCCTGCCATCAGCTCCGCCCAGGGGCGGGTCCCGGGGGAATTGCGACAACAGGGTAGTTGCGGGATTTAGGTCGCGGGGCGGTGGAGCGCGGAGATGTAAGGGGTCAAGCCAGTCTCACCATCCTAAAGTTTCCCTCGCCTGGGCTATCCTTATTTGAGCTATCTTAAGTCTTGAATTTTCCACCCTTCCTTCCCTCCAGCAGGACACGTTCCGTCGTGAGTGACCAGACACGCAGCCCTTGCTCAACCTGTGGCATGCCGTCGGGGCGGGGCGGGGGAGCGGAAATACAGCGCGCAAACCCGGCTCAGTCTCCTCTCGACCCCGCCTGGGCCACGTGTGCGCGCTCCGTCTCGGGGCGGGGCCATCCCGCGCAGGCCCCGCCCTCCCTTCGTGAGACGCCGCGGCCCTGCGGGCGGGGGCTCCGGTCCGGGCTTTGGCTGCCGCCCCGGTGTAGTAGCGGGGGCGGCGGCCGGGGGTAGCGCGGCTCCTTCCCTTGTTGTGTGTGTCGGTGCCTCCTCGCCATCTTGTTGCAAAGCCCTTTCTTGTCGGCGGGACTCCCGGGGGCCGCGGGGCGGGAGGCATCAGAAGGGAGGAAGGGAGGGAGGGGAAAAAGGGAGGCAGTGCCGCCTTTTTTTTTTTTTGCATCACGTTTTTTTAAAATTTGCAAATTTATATTTTGCAAATATTTTGGGAGACATTGATTTTTCTCCCCGTGCTCCCCCGTTCTTCCCTGCGGAGTGTGCTGCGCCGCCCAGCCCTGTCGCCCCCCGGAGGTGATCCCTCCCTCCTGCCTGCCCGCCAGCCTGACCTGTGCCCGGTTTGCGGGCCGCAGCCTCGGCCCCGGCGCGCCCCCGGCAGCTCTCGGCGCGATGAGCATAGAGACGCTACTGGAGGCGGCCCGCTTCCTGGAATGGCAAGCGCAGCAACAACAGAGAGCACGTGGTGAGCGGCCGGGCTGGGCCCCTGGGGCACTGGGGAAGGGGAAGCGAGTGACCCCGGTATCTGAGCCCAAGCGAAACCACGGGCAGGGCCCCCACCCAGGCGGCCGGCGAAGCCCGGCAACGCACGGCTCCCCGCAAGAGCCGCCGCCCGGGGAGGAGTAATGTGGGCAGTGAAATTAATTAATTCATTAACATGCAGCAAGGGACGCGGCTCCTGCGGGCGTCACTGCTGCTGCCTGGCACCTCTGTGCACCTTCCGTGGGGGGCTCGTTTTGCGTGGGCCAGTGGAGCCCTCGGTAGCGCTGAGGATGTGTGAGCCGGGGGGTGGGGTGAGGAACGGTGTTGCGTGGGGGTGGCAGACCCGCGTGTGCGTGCGTGAGTGCACGGGGGATGTGTGATGTGCGCCTCGGGAGAGCGGATGAACGGACGTGTACACGGGCGTGTGTGTAGCACACGAGTGGGCGTGTGTGTAACGGAGTGGTGGTGGGGATTACTCTACGCCGAGCAGCTCTCCGGCTTCCCTGGCCCCGTGGGGAGGGTGCGGGGGGCGCTCCCGGCAGATCTACGCGCCGCTTGAGGCGGAGGCGGCCTTTGCAGAATGAAATGACATCGCGTGTCTTATGATCCTGGCCAGCCCCGCCTGACCCCGCCTCCCAGAGCTGGGCTGGGTCGCGCGTCAGGGGTTTGGGTGAGAGCCGGACTAATTGGGTGTCTGCAAAACGGCCCGCGGGTCGCTGGGGGCAGCCCCCGGCCCCCCTCGCTGCACACTGCTTTAGCCGGTGTGGAATGTGGCGTGTCTGCGCGTTCCAAACCCGCTCTCGCCTGGAATGTTGCGTGTGCTTGCGTTCCAAGCCCGTTGGTTACACCGGGTGGTGACGTGGATGGGCTCCGCCCCCGACCACGTGCACCGGGGACACTCCCGCTGGGGACGGCGCGGTCCGGCCCCTCCTCGCCGCCCCGCGCTTGTCCGGGGGCGGGGTCTGGGCGGGGCTGGCGAGGGGCCTTGCGCCGGGTTGGGCCTTGGCCCCGGCCTCTGGGCATCTCCCAGGGAGAGCCTTTGCCCTGCGGAGGAGGAGCCGAGCTCACCTGTCGGTTCTCGCCACATCTCCTGTGTTTGATTCTGAGGCGAGGGAAACCCTCAGAATCTCAGGGCAACTAGACATTTAGAGCTCACATCTTCCCACTGACCCCCAAAACGTTCTCCCCAGACCCCATGACAACATGCTGGGCCATACTGGAACGAGCCGGGCTGAGAAGGGGCAAACTTTGGAGCTCCCTCGACAGGGAGACAGTGACACTAATGTCTCCTATCCCCACGCGCCCTTGGTGGTCTGTAGTTTCAGGGTGCTGCAAAAAGAGGGGCTGGGAGAAAAGGCCTTCCTTTCCCCGACTGCCGCGAGGGCCTCCGACCTGCAGTGGCGTGTGTGCAGGACCTGGGGACTCCGTTCCCTCCCAGCCCCCACAGACCCCCTCGGCAAGGTCGGTTGTGGTGGGGAGAGTGCTTCGCTCTCCTTTCCTTTCTCTCTGCCTATTGTTGCTTCAATGATGAGTCATGCAGGAGGTAGTAGTCTGTGTTGTGTGCGCGCGCGCCGTGTGCCGCCGCCGCGCCGGCGGGCGGGGGAGCGGCAGTGGGCAAGGGGCGGGGGGCTGCGGGGCCGCCGGCCTAGTCGGGCCGCGGATCGGCCTCTCAAGGTCAAGAGTCACTCGAGATATTGGAGACCTAGATGCTTGGGTTTTGCGGAACTGATGGGCTGGGACATCCGCCCACACTCTCCTGCCCCTTGTCTTTGGGGTCCAGAGCAGGGTCAGGCAATGGACAGTGCAGTGGTGGTGACCCAGGATGTCCTGCCTGTGGGCTCAGTGGTGGGGAGAGGAGCTTGCGCTAGGTTTGATGAGACTGAGTCACCTGCTGCCACCATCAACACAATGCAGTTGGAGAATACCTATTGTGTTTCCACTGTGTACCAGGGCCTCTGCTAGGGGTGAACATATTGACGCTGATTTTACCCCCAGGGAACACTCACTTCACCTTCCCCTTCACACCCTTTCCCAAATAAGAAAGCCCAGAGCTGACCAGAGAGTTGGAAGGTGATGTGGAGGAACCCAGGAAAGGTTTTCTCCTAAGAAGTTACAGAACGTTGCTCCTCCCCAGGGGGTGAGAACTGGGGGCAGGCCGAGTTCTGCTGCCCAGTCACAGCTTCCTGGTGCTCCATCAGGGGATCTTAAGGGATGGGTGGGTGCTGTAAAGCCAAATGTACTCCAGAAACCCATGTACAGATGGCCAGACCTGGTCCCAGCAGTTTAATCTCCAGAATTCATTTTCTTCTCCCTCTTGATGTTCTGGCCTCTGACCTGGGGCGGGAGGAATAGGAGAGAAGGGGGTGGCATGTGAACTTGCTGACCAGAACCACCTTGCTGATGACCACCTCTGAGCAGGGATCCTCTTGTCTATTCCCCCTTTCAACCTCAAGGATGGGTTTCCTGACCTAGACCAGCCAGTTTGCTCACATGATGAACCTGAAGATGTGTGTGCATGTGAGACAGAAGACAGGAGAGGGCTGAGCCATCCTGGTGCTCAGCAGGAGGGCCTGGCTTGGTCATGCAGGTGGCTCACATGCGACTGTCTTCTGTCTTGATTGGAGAGAACTGGTCTGAATGTCCAGAGGCTCCTGACCAAATCTCGCCTTGGGCGTGCCTTAAGCACCAAGCTCTCTGTTAGCACTCAGGAGGGGAGAATTCCTGGTGCATGATCCGGGCCACCCAGTGTGGACTCCTCCACTGCCAGCCCTGTGCCTGCTGAGCCCCTGGGCCACAGTAGCTTGAGAAGGTTGAAGGAGCACAATGTCCATGCTCTTGACTGTGGGTTGAAGCCTTGGCCCCTGGATCACCCCAGAGGGGTCATGCTAAATTCTTTGGGGGCAGCCCAGGGTGGAGCCCAGGGAAGGTTCCAGAGTATGAGTGCGTGTATGTGAGGGAGACAGGGAGTGCACTGTGGGTGCAGTGGAACATTCTTGTAAGGAGCCTAAACGCAGACTGCCCCTGAGGGAGGCCTGCAACCATCAGTTTGCTTCCTCTCCAGTGCACAGGGAGAGGATCGCTGTTGGGTGGGGAGTGTGCCAGAGCTGGGGGGAGGGGCAGGAAGCTTTGGTGGGTTGAGTCTGGCATGGGGCACCCCCTTTTCTTCAACATTTGTCAAGCTTTATCAAGCTGGTTCAGCTGTGATAGAGCTTTGCCATTCTCCTGGGTCCTTCCTGGCGCCTGTGAGGGGAACTGGCCTGGTTCTGGAAAATAGAGGGTAGGTGAGAAGGAGGTGAGCTTTGGAGTTGCTTTAAAATATGGGGAATGGGTGGTTTGCCCGCAATGTGAGTTCCCAGGGCACCTGTCCTTGGGACTTGGCCCTGCTTGTCCCTCTTCCTGTGGAGAATGGAGCACTTGCCCCAAGGCCAATGAGGGTTTAGGTCCTGGGTCAGTCAGAGGAATGGGGGTGCGGGCTGTGTTGGGCCCTGAGCTCAAGGGCCTTGTCTTGGGGGGAGGTAGGGAGTGGAAGGGTGGGGAAGGGAATTGGGGATGTCTCAGGATGGGCCTAAGAATGGCTCTGTAGCTGGAACTCTGCAGGCTTCTTTGCCAGTGTGATTTGTGGCAAGCTGGAGAACAGAGAGCTGGTTTTCTCTGGGGCTGTAACATAAGCCTGGGCGAGCAAGGCCTCCCTGCGTTGGAGCAGGCCTGCTTGGCCTGGCATCTCCCCTTCCTGAAGGTTAGGGGAGATACGGAAGAGGCCCACTGACCAGCCCAGCCTCTGCACTCCGGCTGCTGGGAAACCACTGAGTACTCCCCCTCTCAGAACACTTCCCCCTCTACTTCCTCCTTCCCCCCTGCAGGAGGGAGGGGCAAGGGGCAGGCCTAGTTCACACTCAAGCTGGTGACTGGCCAAAGGACCCTGAGGTCTCAGGTTTTCTGGGGCCTCTAAGCCAGTAAGACATTTGAGGGGGTTAGTGCCTTCCTCCTCCCTAGGGGGGGAACTTAGCCAACTTCAGTCCCCCAGCCCCACCCAAGGCGGTGGTGTGTTTGGGGCGTGTCCACCAGCCAGAGCTGTCAGCTCTGTTAGTCAGCAGAGGGCTGAATCCAGGGCTGTCCAACCAGCACCCTGGCCTGGGGGTTGCAGACTCTCTGAGGGCCAGCCCAGCCCTGTGGCCTGGGAACCTGGGTGGTCGGGCCTGGGACAGGACAGGACAGGGTGGAGATGGAGAGGGGCCTCTGGGTCGGCTCCTGAGCAGGGTTCCCTGAGTCCTTCGTCTTGCGTGACCCGTATTAGGAAGCCGGGCTTTCCTCTCTGCCTGCTGCTCACCGGTCCAGTTTGTGCTGCTGCTGGTGGCGGGGAGGGCAGGGGGATTTGGGAGAAATGATTTCTAGCATGAGAAGGGGCAGAAAGGGAACAAGTGTGTTTTTTGGACTGTCCCTGAGGAAAACAAAGGCCTTGGGACCTAGCCTGGGAGTCAAGAGTCCTGAGCCATTTACTCATGTGTGAAATGAAGGTGATGTCCCTGTCCTGCCCATGACGTGGGGGTCTTGTGAGGATCCAGGGGGGTGTGAATGTGTGTGAGGAGATAACCTAGTGAGCATATGTTGGCACAGCAAGTACAGAGCATCGGGCCAGGCATCAGGAGACTTGCTATGTGGCCCTCAACAAATCACTTTGCCTCTCTGAGCTGACTTTACCTCATCTGTGAAATGAAGGTGCTTGATAAATGTCACTAAAGGCCTTCCCCAGAAGGAGTGCTCTATCTGCGCCCCTCTGTTCTCCCGTGGTGACCTGTGAAGTCTTGTGGACTGGGCTCTGTTGCTCCTCCTCCTCCCTGCTGATCACGTGCTGTGCTGGGCCTGCAGCATCCTCTGACAGCTCCTGCTCTGCTTCCCCCTCTCTTCTGTCCCTCCCCCAGCCTGGACTGTCCGCCTGTTACTTGTCCTCCTGCCCCCCCTGCCCCAGGCTGTGAGCTCCCCTGGGGCAGGGACCAGGTCTGCCTTATTGGTTCACTGTTGTGTCCCCAGCACTTACCCCAGTGCCTGGCTGGATGTGGTTGGGTATTTGTGGTGTCTCAGGCAGGACTGGGATAGGGTCAGAGGATGGGTTAGGGTTGGAGGACAGGTGAAACTGGGGCCCAGGACCATCAGCCCCACTGAGACGCCCCTTGTGTTCTCTGTGCGTAGAGGAGCAGGAGCGGCTTCGCCTGGAGCGGGAACGGGAGCAAGAGCAGAAGAAGGCCAATAGCCTGGCCAGATTGGCACATGCCCTGCCTGTGGAGGAACCCCGCATTGAGGCGCCACCCCTGCCTCTGTCCCCGCCAGCACCCCCACCAGCACCCCCACCACCAATTGCCACCCCCACACCACTGACTGTCATTCCTATTCCCGTAGTGACCAACTCCCCTCAGCCACTGCCCCCACCCCCACCAATGCCCCCTGCAGCCCAGCCTCTGCCCCTGGCACCTCGGCAGCCGGCCCTGGTCAGCACCCCTGGACTCAGCATTAAGGAGCCTGCCCCTCTGCCCGCCAGGCCGCAGGTGCCTACCCCTGCTCCCCTCCTGCCAGACTCCAAGGCCACCATTCCATCCACTAGCAGCCCCAAGCCTTTGCAGCCCCTCCCCACACCCATCCTGACCATAGCACCACACCCTGGAGTCCAGCCTCAGCTGGCCCCCCAGCAGCCACCCCCACCCACACTTGGGACCCTGAAGTTGGCACCAGCTGAAGAAGTCAAATCCAGCGAGCAGAAGAAGAGGCCTGGGGGGTGAGTGAGGCAGAGTTGGGGCTGGGGGGATGGAGAGGAGAACTGTCCACCCCCTGGGCTGTGTGTGCAAGAGAAGTACCCTCCCATGCTAGCCCTTCAGAGGCATGTCCTGCTGCCCAGAATCACCTCCTATATTTGGACACATTCTCATTGTGCCCATCTCTGTCCCGCAAATGAATGGCCATCGCGCTCTGTTCTCAGCCTTCTATGTTCTCGGCCTCCCTCCAAGGCTGAGGCTTATGGCATTTCCAGGCCTCTGGACAGAGTATTTGGATTATGGGCCTCCTGGGTGAGGGTTGGGGTCAACCGGCTGTTGGTGAGACCCAAGAGCCCTCTGTCTCCCTCGGGTTGGCTGGATGGGATGGAGGGTTACAGGGCTTGTGGCTTATGAACATAGATGTGCCCTCCAGGGCGTGAACGCAGTACTGCACAGAACGATCCCCTCTGTTGCTGTTTTTGTAGAGAGAAAATGTTGGGGACAAAAAGCCTGTGGCAATTTGTGGGGTGGCGGTGGGGGTCAGGAAGGCCTCCTAATTGGGGCCCTCCTCCCTGAGCCTCCTGTCTGTCTGGGTTTCAGGATCGGAACCAGAGAAGTCCACAACAAATTGGAGAAGAACAGGTGTGTGTGGGTGCGTGTGTGACTCGGGCCCACCCCGCCTGCTCCCAGGACTCGACCCACCCTTGGTCCCCGGAGCGCCCCTTGGGCCTTCCCTACCCGCTCCAGCCTCCGCCCCCCGGCGCTGGCTGACCCGCCCTTGCTCCCTCTCCCCAGGAGGGCCCATCTGAAGGAATGCTTTGAGACCCTGAAGCGTAATATCCCCAATGTGGATGACAAGAAGACGTCGAATCTGAGCGTGCTGCGGACGGCGCTGCGGTACATCCAGGTATGGGGGAGGGAAGCAGCGGCCGGCGGTGGCGGCGCCAGCTTCCTCCCCACTTCGCCGCCCTCCTTCCCTCGCTGCGGCCGAGCCCCGCCCTGCCGCTCTCTCCGCTCCCCCGCCCGCCTCCACGCGGGCGCTGAGCACATGGCCCGGCTGACGTCAGCGGGGCTCCCTGCCCTGGAGGGGGCGGGCGGAAGGGCGCGCGTGCGCAAAGCAGAGCGCGGTGGCTCTCCCTCGCCCGCTTCCCCCGCCCGGCTGCTCCGCGGAGGCCCTGCCGTCTGCTCAGTGCCGCAGCCTCGGCGTGCCTGGGACCCGGGAGGCGCGCGCTGTAGACTCGCTTGGTGTAAAACCCCGAGCCCGGCCCCCGCTTTGCGCATGCTAGTGCACCCGCGGGTGAGAAGGGCGTGGAACGAGCCCGGCGCCCCAACCCGCCCGCAGTGCCTGGGCGGGAACCCGGGTTCGGCCTGTCTGTGGCTAGTTGTGGGGGCAGTCTGGGTGTGGTCTCCGTCCACGCTGCGGCGCGTCTGAGGCCCCCCAGTTTTACCCCAGAAAGATTAAGTCCCTTTTGGTGCTTTCATTGAGGTGCCACGACCCGAGTTTGGGGCTTGGAGGGAATGCGGCCGTCTGGGTGACAAATACGCTGGGTGTCACCAAACCTTCAACAAAATTATGCTTTCCTCCCAACTGGGTTTAAAAAAGGGGGTCCATTTTTTTAAGGGGCTCTCCTGGCCGTGTGCCCGCCCTTTAGGCACTGGCTTCCCTCTGCAGTACTAGGGGTGGGGGCTGCCAGATAAGACAGTTGCCATGACGGCCCTGAGTTTCGGTTTCCCTGGAAACCGGTGGTGGGTTCCGCCGGCCGGGAAGGCCGTGGGGGATGGGGCGGGCCGTCACGCTCGGCTGCCGTGGAGACGGGGAGCCGTTGGGGAATGGGAGGGACTTAGGGATCCCTGCCCGCGTGGGGCGGGGGCAGGGTGAATCTCGGGGTCTCCTTGATGACCCACTTGTTAAGCCTGGGGTGCTGGGCGGCGTCACAGCCCCCCTGGGGGAGGGGGCAGCTGCGGGACGCCACCCCTCCCCCGGCCTCTCGACTGTGGGGTCACAGCTCTGAGGTAACCGGAGCTTGACTTGACGGGAGGAGGGGGCAGGAGGCGCTGCAACGCGACTGCTCCCAGCCGGCGGCTCCCTCCGCCTTCCACCTCTTGCGAACGCGCGCCCTTCCTCCCGCCCTCCGGGGCGAGGGGGAGGGGCTGGCACGCCTCCAAGCCACTTCCCGGCAGCCGGGAGGGGCGGGACCGAGCTCGCGGATTGGCTGGGATTGGCTGGGGGCGGGGCTCCTGAGCTTGCGGAGGGAGGGTGCGGCCGACGGGGAGTGACGCAGCAAAGCCGGGTCCGCGTGGGTGCGCCCGTGCTCCGGGAGGGGCGGGGCCTCGCTGGCGACCGGAATTGCCCCTGTGCGGAGCGGGGGGCGGGGGGCTGTGGTTTTTGGGGGATCCCAGGAGGCTGTGAAAGGTCGGATGGCTTATTTCTGGGTGTTTTCTGCAGAACCTGGGCTTGGGTATAATTTGCCCGTCTTTCAGTTATTCGGTCTGTTAGCACGTAGACTTAGCAAGTCCACATGCTGTGACATTTCCTGTGAATAATCAATTTCCTCTCCTGTACGGTGATGCTGAATGGGAAAAAAATAATAGTATGTTTGTCACAGGAATGTTAGGCGGGTTAGCTGAGATTGTTTTTATATGTAATTCGCAGCAGTGTTAATAGTAATTAATATCGAGTAATAGGAAGGATGGAATGGCATATTCCTCTTTATAGATGCTTAGATACGTACTTGGGGAGGGGCGCCTTGCCTAACGTGTAGATTGAAAAGAATTCAGAAACAGTGGAAGCAGCAGAATGAAGCTCCTTAGGAGCTGGGCCTGGGTTAAGTAGGCAGTGGAGTGGACTCCAGGCTATCCATAAGGGATACTTCTTTTGGTGCTGTTATTAGAAGCAGGAACAGCAGAAAACTCACAAGACTTTCTATAAATCCTCAACTTCATTCATTCATTTATTCATTCAGGTATTTTTAATCGGGCCCTATGTCTGCTTCTGAAGATACAATGGAGAGGAAAGAAAAAAATATGGGTCTCTGTCCTCAGAGGTTTGGTCCTGTGACAGATTATAAACAAGTAAATATACAGAAGACTGCCAGGAGGGCATAATAGGGACAGGTGTGGCAGGATATGTTCTGGGAAGGTAGGAAAGTCAGTGCCGAGGAAAGGACATTTGAGCTGAGATCTGCAGGGTAAGTCAGGGTGAAGTAGGCAAAGTAGGGGGCAGAGAGCCCAGCACAGGCCAAAGTTTCTCCATTAGGGGGGAGTGGGATGCGTTTTTGGAAGCAAAAGATAAAGCTACATGGTGGCACACAACTATAGTCTCAGCTACTTAGGAGATTAAGGTGGGAGGAATGCTCAAGCCCAGGAGTTTGAGGCCAGCATGGACAACATAGTGAAACCCCATCTGAAAAATAAAAACACAAAAGTCAAACAAAAAGTTGGTTAGGATGGTTGCCATGCAGAGATGGGGGACAGCAGGCACAAGAGAAGAGTCAAAACTTGGTCCTGGAGAGGCCAGTGGGACGTGTGGAGGGCCTTGGTTGTATGCTTAGAGCAGGCAGCCATGGGAAAGGTAGTAGCCCCCACGCAGACTCTAGAGTGGCCTGGAGGTAGTAAAGGATTTGAAGAAAGCCACAGTGAAGTGAACAGAGACAGGAAGAGGAGTAGACAGGTACCAAACCATACATCCAGGTAGTCACAGAAAGGAAATGGGTTTAAAATGAAGCAGTTGTGGACTAAAGTTAGAACCTGGGGGAACTGCAGGGGCCCTAGGCCTGTGGAGAACTGAATTAGGTGAGAAGAGGAAGTTTTGACCCATGACACTCCCTGGCCCCAAAGTCTAGCCTCCCCAAAAGTAGGTAGAGTTCAGGATGTACACTTCCAGCCCCCAGCAGTCAAGTGAGGGCTGACTCACCATGAGCCCGTTGTTGATGTGGCCTCATTTGATGTCACATCCAGCCTTGGCCTCTGAGGGGTAGAGCTGGGTGAGAAGCCGACAGGGTGTGTGTGTGTGAGGGGGAGAGGTCTTTCCTACTGTCTTTCTAACAGAAAATTGGGATCAGGTCGGGAGCTCATGGGGGCATGGAAAAGACTTTTCGTATAGAAGGGAGCTGAGAAACGGGACACATACTGGCCTTTCAGAGCTGCTAGTGGGCTTTGTGCAAAGGGAAACTGGAGCCCCTTAGACAGGGGAGCAGTGCCACAGTGTGGAAGGCATGGTACCTGTTCCTATGCCAGGGGTTGACTCCTAAGAGGCAGAAGATTGCCAGTGAGCCTAGAAGTGGTGCCATGAATAACGGAGCTCCCTCCTCATGTTCTCAGTGAAGGATGTGGTATCATCACCATAGGAGGAGGGCCAACCTGGAACCTTGGTGAAGGACTGAAGCCTCCCCAAGGATTGCTCAGTTGGAGTCTGTGGGTGCTTTTGAGCACCCCAAGAGCCATTTCTCATTGATTAGTTTAGCTCAGGTATAGGTGTAGAAAAAGGGGATTGTTCAGCAGCCTGGGAAGTCTAGGGCTGTGGGCAGGGTGGTTGGGAGGAGAAGTGGGGTACAGTGTATAAATAGAGCATTATCAAGAGGCAGCACATGTGGGCACACTGGGGTGTAGCCCAGGAGGTTGGAGAGGAGGTGCTGAGCCAGCAGGTGCTGAGGAGGAGATGGAGGCAAGGCCCGGAGATGAAACAGGGAGGGGTAGGGTCACAAAGTCCAGTGGGTCATTCTCCAAGGATGTTGAGGTTACCCAAGGAGACAAGTGAATGGTGAGATAGAAGCAAGCGTAGGATTGTTTGGGGTTTTTTGGGAAAGGATTCCAAGGAGGTAGCTTGTGGCATTGGTGACTGAACAGAGAGTATGAATCTTGGGGTGGCCTTGGGTCTGACCAGGGAAGAGGAGAAGCTGCAGGGCCCCTCAGGAGAGAGTTGATGTGAAGGGTGGGGAAGGGCCCCCATGTGTGGGTGGCGCTGACCTGGATCTGTGCTTGCCTTCAACAGTGCGTGCCTAAGAGCCCATGTTCCCTGGGATGCTGGGCCCCCCGGGCAGAGGCATGGACCAGGATGCAAGCGTGGTCTCCAACAGCCTTGTCAGGCTGGGCCCCTGGTCACTGCAGACTTATCCCTGTGGGTTGTCTGATGTGGAGAGATGCTTTGAAATACCATGGGCCCTGAGGCTGCTGCTAAGGGTGTCTTTCCCTTACTATGTCCCCCAGTCCCTGAAGAGGAAGGAGAAGGAATATGAGCATGAGATGGAGCGGCTGGCTCGGGAGAAGATTGCCACACAGCAGCGGCTGGCAGAGCTCAAGCATGAGCTGAGCCAGTGGATGGATGTGCTGGAGATCGACCGTGTGCTCCGGCAGACGGGCCAGCCTGAGGACGACCAGGCCTCCACCTCGACCGCCTCTGGTGAGCCCTGGCCCCTGTGCTGGCCGCACCACCCTCAAATGTTGCACCCTGCACCTCAAATTCCAGCCTCCCTGGCCAGGCTTTTGCCCACTAGAAAAGATGCCCCCTGCCCCAGCCCTGTCATATCCCCGGGCCCCCTCAGGCATCTACGCATCCAACCACTTGTTTCCCAAGCTCTTCTGACCTGCTCCCTGCCCCCTGTTCCCCCACAGAGGGTGAGGACAACATAGACGAGGATATGGAGGAGGACCGGGCGGGCCTAGGCCCACCTAAGCTGAGCCATCGTCCCCAACCGGAGCTGCTGAAGTCCACCTTGCCACCCCCCAGCACCGCCCCTGCGCCTCTGCCTCCACACCCCCACCCCCACCCAGTGGCCCTGTCTCCTGCCCACCTCCCTGTGCAGCAGCAGCCGCCACAGCAGAAGACCCCTCTGCCAGCTCCTCCTCCCCCACCAACTGCCCCTGCCCAGACGCTGGTGCCAGCTCCAGCCCATTTGGTGGCCACAGCTGGGGCTGGCTCCACAGTCATTGCCCACACGGCCACCACCCACGCCTCAGTCATCCAGACTGTGAACCACGTTCTACAGGGGCCGGGTGGCAAGCACATCGCCCACATAGCCCCCTCAGCCCCCAGCCCTGCTGTGCAGCTGGCACCTGCCACACCCCCCATTGGCCACATCACAGTGCACCCTGCCACCCTCAACCATGTGGCCCACCTGGGCTCCCAGCTGCCCTTGTACCCACAACCCGTGGCGGTGAGCCAGCCCGTGGCAGTGAGCCACATCGCCCACACCCTCTCGCACCAGCAAGTGAATGGCACAGCTGGGCTGGGGCCCCCAGCCACCGTCATGGCAAAGCCAGCTGTGGGGGCTCAGGTGGTCCACCACCCCCAGCTGGTGGGCCAGACAGTGCTCAACCCTGTGACCATGGTCACCATGCCCTCCTTCCCAGTCAGCACACTCAAGCTGGCTTGAGGATGAGGCCACTCAGAGGCCCCCAGTGGGGGCAGGGAGGGGGACCTGTCTCCCAATGTCCCACCCACCAGCTCCACACATTCCAGCCAGGCCCAGGCCCGTCCCCCCCACATCCACCCCCAGGCCTCCTAGGGGAAGGGGGTGCAGAGACTCTGAGCCAGGGGAGGGAGGGGCCGCCCCAGGGAGTTTGGCACAGGGCAGGGGCTTACCCTGCTGCACTAGGACTTGATGAAATGACTGATGAGAGAGACTCTGAACGTGCCGCCTGTCCGGCCTGGTGCCAGCTCCAATGCTGTTCCTGCTTCCCCACCCTGTCCCCTGAAATCAGTGCGATGTGGATGTCATGTTCTCTGACTTCTTCCCCCGCCCCCCTGCCCGCCTTCCCGTGCTGCTGCTGCTGCTGCTATTGCTGTCTGGTGAGGTGGCCGAGTGCCCTGGGCCTCCGCACCAGAGCTTCAGTGTTCTCTTCCCAGGCCTTCGGAGGGGAAATGGGGAAAGCAGAACTGGAGCCACTTGGCCCAGAAAGCTGGGGATGTGGGTGGCGAGGGGCCTTGCTCTGAGCACAGGTGACAAATCCTAGGAAGTGGCTGGTCTGGAGTCCCATCCAGACAGGTGGGTGCCCCAACGTGGGGCTCTCTGACCCAGTTGCAGTCACTATGATTCGTTACAGTAGAAACTATTTTTAATGATTCTCTACCAACGATAAACCAAACCCAAGCTGTTGCCACGCTTCCTAAACAGCCCCCTCCAATCCCTGCCGCTGGGCTGTTGACCTCAGGAAGGCAGGCAGGGGGGTAGGGAAGGAGGGGCTTGGCTGTCCTGCCTTCTGCCCTGTTCCCTGCAGCCTGTGTCTAGACTGGGAGGAGAGCTGCTCTGGACTTCTATCCCTGTCCTTGGCTCTTCACTTCAAGAAGGCGCAAGGAGGGACACTTTCCACTCCCCTGCTTCCTTGACCTCTGCTCAGTGCTGTGCACTGTCCCCAGGGATAGGTGGGCCTGGGTGTCTATGGGTTTGGGTGTCCCTTGCAACTTGGGAGATGTGGGCCAGCATCTGGTCTTGGGTCCCGGAGCCTAGAAGCCACATTGCTGAGGCATCAGGGAGTTAAAATCCAGAGGCTTGGCCAAAGCCCTAAACCCTTCCCCAAACAAGCCCTGGGACCTACACAGAGCGGGGCCAGAGCTGGATCATCATTGACTGCGGAGGAGGCTGCTGCTTCTGCTCCTGCCTCTGCCTGTCGTCTCTGTTCCTGAACATCCCCTTGTCCAGCGGGCAATTCTCAGTGTGCCCTCCCTGAAGGACTGCTGTGCACTGCCACCTTTCTCTGAGAAAAGGTCCTTAGTTGGACCAAGGACAGGGCTGAGCTTGGGATGGGGAGGAGTCAGGGGTCCTGTGTTAGGGGTGCTATTTCCCTGCCTCTGCCTTGGCAGACTGCTTTGGCTTCTCTTTGTATGTGCGTATTTATTACAAGTGGCCTTGTGTCAGACACACTCAGTTACACGCACCATGCACACTTGGCTCCCCGCCTGGACGCACACCAGTGGCCTTTCAGTGTGGGAGGAGTGTCTGTAGGTGTGAAGTTCACGTTGACAACTGGGGGTCCTGGGCAGGTGGTGGGGCCAGAGGGGAGAGTTCAGGATCCTCTGGAGTGCACTGCCAGGCACAGAGGAGGCCAGCACAAGTCTTGAGTAGATTCTCCCTTGAAATAAAGACTCTGTAGTCACCTAAGAACCCCCTTTGTGTTCCTTCCTGGTCCTGGAGACCTCCAGGGGACTTTCTTATTTGTCTGTCCTGGGGGTGGGGAAAGGGACAGCTAGGGACAAGGTCTCCACCCTCAGAGGCCTGTAGGGGAGCCCTGCACTCGCGCCAGCACAGCACCCCCACCTCACACGCTTGCTGCCTTCCTGCGGCTGCAGCCACCTCCACCTCGGGCCCTGGCTCTTGAGGGAGCCAGTTTCACTGTTGCCATTGTGACAACAATGGAAAGAACAGAGGGAGAGTCCAGGGCAGGCCTGACATACCAGGACAGTCAGAGCAGCTTTGGCGACCTCGCCCCTCCCTCAGTCTGTCCACCTCTCCCTGCATCCTGAGGCCAGTCGCCCCCGGGCCTGCACAGATACCTCATCATCTACCCACCGCCCCCCCAGCAGCGGGGGCCTCCAAATCTAGTGCCGAATGACTATGTCCAGATTGGTGACGATGGGTGTTGCTATTGTTTTTGTTGTTGTTTGTGAATGCTGTGATGCTGTGTGCCCAAGTGGGCAGCCACCACCCAGCCCTTCCTTGGGCAGCCTCTCCCTTCCCCCCCCAGAGCTGTCAGGACTACATCTGTCCTCACCCTGTGGGACCGCCTGCCCCTGCCCTTCCAGCCTGGGACACACACACACACATACATACTCTCTTCTTACCTCTCATGCGTGTTTTACTTTTTGATGTTCAGAGTGGCTCACTGGCTGGGAGTCTTTACCTCGGGAAGAGGAGTAGGTTGGTTCCTTGGGGGAGCCAAAGAAGGGCAGGGAATGCCTGGAGGGTAACTAGGGGTCATCCTAACCCCTGCTTTCCCTGCTCTCTCCAAGAACAGCTTTCCCCCCCCATCCCAGGGTCCCACCCCCAAGCCCTAAAGAGGTGGCCCTTGTTTACAGTGAGGACTCGGTCACTGTGTCTCCGTTTCCTGAAATATAAACTGTAGCGACCCCAGACTGTAGAGATTTTTATGTGTTTGGATACATCTGCTGTGTGGGGAGAAAAAAAAAACTACAAAAACCCTAATTTTGTATATATTGTATTTTTACTATTGAACTGTATTCTAGTGGCTGTTCATGTTCCAAGACTTTAGGTATTGAGACATGAATACTATCTATGTAATAAGCACTTGCCTGGAATAAAATAAAAAACTGAAATAAACCTGCACTGAAACCTGAGATGGAGCTGCCAGCCTGCAGCATCTGGGTCATTTTATTGCACACGGAGGCAGAGGCCTGCAGGGGAGACGTCCAGTGAGCAGCAGCAAGGGATCGCCTGTCCTTACCTATTGCTGGGGGCATCGTCCTCAAGCAACATCCATCCATGGTGGTCAACTTTAGAGAAAGATCTGGAACCTTCCAGTTCTGATCCTGATGTCTCAACGAGCTATGAAAACTGCAGTTCTGGTCTTCCTTATACTTTTGCAAAGCTTTATATTTCCTCAAACCATTTTTACAGACATTATCTTGTTTCATCTTTTAACAGCCCAGTGAAGTAAATAAGCCAAGAACTAGCCCTGGTTTGGCAGATAAAGAAACAGGTTTGAGGCGGCCAGGTGACTTGTTATGGTCACATAGCTAGCCCGGGACCTTGGAGCTACTGTCAGACCTCTCAACTCAGTGCAGAGTTCCTCCCCTAGCATTTGCCTCCCTTTGTCCCTAGGCTAGTCTTAGAGTCCGGGATCCATTAAAAAATAGTAGGGGGCTCCAAGCATGATGGTGTGTGCCTGTAGTCCCAGCTACTCGGGAGGATTGCCTTGAGCCCAGGAGCTCAAGACTGGCTGGAGCAACACAGCAAGACCCTGTTTCAAAACAGACCAAAAAACCAAAACAAAACAAAACCCACACATACAAAAAAGGTAGAGGGGAATTGCCCCAGGAATTGGGCACAGGGCGTGAGAGGCTTCCTAAGAAGCTGCTTCTGAGGTTGTAGTTACGACAGGGAAAGGAATTAGGAGAAGGGGTTGGAGATCAGGGGCCAAAGAACACTGAAAGCCACAGTCTCAATGTTCTCAGCTCAGCCTACAAACGTGGGCCTGGAAGACCCTTGTTCCCATAGTTGCATCTTCTCTCCCCACAGCCCTTTGGCAGCTGTTTTGGGACTAAGTTGGGGGCAGTGAGGTCGGGGGCAGTGAGGTCCGGGGCAGTTAGCTGGACCAAGCTGGCCCAGGCTGCCCAGTCTTAGTGTGTCTACTCCCTGGTGGCACCTGACTCAATCTCAGCGCTGGAACTGACTCTGCTTCCTCCTGGGGTGGATGAGGAGAGGAAGGGAGTGGTGGCCACAGATGTCTTGGGGTTCTGTTCTCCAAAAAAGAAGGGCTCAAGTCAAGAAAGTTCAGACCGGGTCCTCCCCACTGCTTCACAATTGCGCCATCCCTTTCACTTGTGAGAAGCGGGCTCCCTCTGCTGGTAGCTCAGGGAAGAGCTGGGTCATTTCCACCGGCCCCCCAGGGCCACTTGAGGGAAGGCGTTAGGTTAGGTTTAACCCTTCCTGGGTGCCCACTCTGTGCCAGGCACTACGCCCAGCACTGGGGATACACATGAAGACCCTGCCCTAGCAGTCGTGACTCAGTATCATCTGAGGACTGTCGCTAAATCTTAAGCATAGGCAGAAGCTGTACTCAAAGAAGGACAGTCCCTCCATCTCAGCTGGAGCCTGTAAGAGAAGGACCTGTGGTCAGGGTAACGGAAAACAAAATCCCAAGTATGATTCCAGTTGCTTCCATACCAGCTCCTGCTTTCCAGGGGTGAGGGTTCCCAGAGATGGGGTTTCTCGTTCTCCCTACCTTCAAGACTGCTCCTGCCTCAGCAGACCCGTCATTTTGGCTGTGGGATTCCCTCTTGTCCTAGAATCCCAGCCTCATGGTCTAGGGGAGTGGGGAGGGATGGGAGTGTGTGAAGAAACAGTCATTCCTAGGCTAGTTTATCCCTGGGCCTTTGGTGAATTTCTTTTAGGTGGTCACAGAAGAGGAATTTTTTTTTTTTTTTTAAACAGGGTCGCCCAGGCTGGAGTGCAGTGGCACAATCATAGCTCACTGCAACCTCCAACTTTTGGCCTCAAGCAATCCTCCTGCCTTAGCCTCCCAATGTGTTGGGATTATAAGCATGAGCCACACCTGGCAGGAGAGGGAATTCTGATTCCTCCAGGCAACATAATCAGCTGGGGGTGGGGGATGGTGGGGGCAGGCAGGGAGTGGTCCCCAGAGGGGCTTATCAAGTTCCCTGGCCCCAGAGCTCCCCATGTCAATGGGTTTCTCTGCCTGGGCAGCTGTGGCTACTAGTCTGCGTTTTGTCCCAAAAGCTGGGTTCAACCTGCTAGGGCCATGGGATGGGACATTTCAGCTCTGAGTGAGTTGACTACAGGCCCTAATGTTCAGAAAGCCAGTATCCTCCAGAACCAGAAAACATGTTGGATGACTAGAGTCCTTTACCTGGAGCCATCGATGATGGGGCCAGTGGCACTCTGGGGTTGGGGAAGGGCAGGAAAAGAGGTAGAGACCTGTTGTTATTATAGTTGGGGCTTTTTCCAAGCCTCAGCAGGGGCTAATCCCTGCTGACGCTTCCCCCCAGGCCCCAGCCTGACCCAGGAATGTCATAGACAGTACTCAGTGGCTGGAAGCCATAGCAGAGGGGCAGGGCCCTTCCCCGTTGGCTGGAGGGGCTGAGAGGCTCCTATGGGTTCCTCCTCATGACCAGCTCCTGGCTCGCTGCTGCTTGGTCAGGAGCAGGCAGGGGGAAGGAGTGGGACGGGCCTGCTCTCACGCACAGGCTGGAGGAGCCACTGGTCAATCTTGAGATGGGACAGTGACTTGGGTGTGCTCCCCCTGGGGTGCTGACTCCCTGACCAGCCCACAGCCCTCTCTAGGAAACTGTAGTTCTCCTTTTGCCACCCTTGCCTTCTGGGGCCAGTCCTCCTCACTGCTTGATTGCGGCACTTGTAAAATTCCCCAGTGTAGTCTCTTAATGTCCAGCCAGTCCCACAAGCAGCCCCCAGAGCCTCAAGTGTTGCCAAATGCTGTTTATTGGTCTGTTACACTAAAGAGTATAGTTTCTGAGCCAAAAAAACATACACACTCTGCTCCTCACAAAACCACTGAGTCACTAAGGCAGGCACACAATAGCCACCCGTGCTTGGTGGAGGCCAAGGACTCATGACAACAGGGATGGGCAGTGGGGTGGGCTGCCCCCCAAACAGGCCGTGCAGTGCCCAGGGTCAGGGGTGGGGTGGGATGGCTGTGCTGGATGCAGAAGGGCTGCTGGGCCCTTTCTCGTGTTTCTCAAATGCAGTAAGTCCACCAGACCTTGGTGACTGCTAGACAAGCCTCAGCTCAGGCATGGCCTCCAGGTCCCAGGGCAAGGCTTTGCCTGCATGTGCTGGGGTGGAGGGGAAGTGGGGATGACAGAGCAAGCAGCATGCCTAGGCCTCAGGAGCTGTGCCCTTCTTGGCACCCCTGAGGGTGTGGCTCCTCCAAGGGGTTCCTGGGCCCCTCGGCATCCAAAGCAGCATGGGGAAGGCAGAGCTAGTCTTGCTTCCCACCAGGGACAGACACAGGAGACCCAGGCACACCCTACCTCCTGCAGCCCAGGGACTCAGCAGATGCCTGGGACAGGTGATGGGCTGCCCTGAAGCTCTGAGGCCTGTCCCTGAGAGGAGGCTGTGACAGAAGTGCTTCCCTACAGAATTGCCCCAGGATTCCTCTCGAGAGCAACCGCTTCCACTGCATTCCAGATCATCCACTGGCAAGAGTTTCCTTACACAGAGTTTCCAGGGAAGTATCTAATGCATGAAGCAAGGGCAGGGTGGCAAGAGTGAGACTGTACAGATACATGTGGATGCACTGTACAGGGTGGGGAGTGGCAGTGGCAGTGCTGCTGAGGTGGGCTGCTCCCACCCAGGGCCCACATCTTCTGACTGCCCCAGAATCTTAGGGGAGGGCCTAGAAGGCGCCCAGGTCTCCTGCACACATGCCTGAACTGGCAGCTGTTCTGGCTGCACTGACTAGGGCTGGACGCACACAATGCATGGGGACTGCAAAGGGACTCTCAGAAGAGCTGGAGAACAGCCCTTTCCCCACACATCCCTTGCTAGGTAGGGCCCAGGCCACTATAGCCCCTCTAACTTTACAGGGCCCCAAGTTGACTCATGGGAACAGTCCAGGCTGAGGCTGTAGGTGGCAGTGGGGCTATTCCCAGATATTTGAGAGGGAAACAGAGTAGGCCTTCCCCAGGGCAGCTACTCCCTGAGGCAGACACCTCCCATCCCTGCCCTGGTTTGAGGGCACTCTGGCCCATGACTTGCCCTACAGGGCCAGCATTGCCCGGAGTCAGATCACAATCACTTTGTTAGGAACACAGTTGGGCAGCAGGGTCAGCTGCGGGCTGGGGCAGTCTGCGCTGTGGTGCCCCTGCCCCTCTCCCTGCTGGAGCCCAGAGGCCTGGTGCCCAGGCTCTACACAACTGCTGCCTCCCGGCTGCAGCTCTCACTTGTTCTCTATGAGCATCTGCACCTTGTGGACGAGGTCCCGGGCAATCCGCAGGATCTCCTGGGCATCGTGACGCTCAGCCCTTTCTGGGAGAAACATGGATAACTGTGGGGAGGCCCAGAGAGAGGGCAGCAGGCTGGGAGGAGCACTGTGGCTGGCTACCCTGCTCCCTGCTCCCTTTCTACCTGCCGGATTCTTTTTTTTTTTAAGAAACAGGGTCTCACTATGTCACCCAGTTCGGTCTTGAACTCCTGGCCTCAAGAGATCCTCCCACCTTGGCCTCCCAAAGTGCTGGGATTACAGGTATGAGCCACTGTGCCTTGTCCTGTGGATTCTTGATATCCTGCCTATGGGGAAGGGACCCCAGAATTCCAGAGAATCCACTAACTCTGCCCAGGCCAGAGGTGGAGGCCCCCACACCCCTGCTGGGGGCAGCCAGGATGGCTAGACCCGCTCATACCATTGAAAAACTTGATGATGTCAGTGAAGTCCATGTTGTTGTCGCGGATAATCTCTCGGTAGGCCTCCACCAGGGCAAGGGCGATGAACAGGACAAAGTGCTCTGATGAGATGTGCTTGGCCGCCCAGATCACCTCCCACACAGCAAACACATCCTCGTACAGCAGCTCTGGGGACAGTAAGGAGCTGGTGCTCACCAGTCCCAGCCACGTGGCTGGGGCTAAGACTGAGCCTGGCTGGCCATGGGCCTTCAGGTGGAGCCAGAGCACCAGGGGCCAACGTCATGGGATTCACCCCATTACACAAGACCTGGTTCAAGAATGGGGGTTCTGTACCCAAAACCCCACTCTTCTCTTAAATGTGATTTCTGCACACTGGGTTCCTGCAGACTCTGTATCTGTACTTCATTTCACCAGAGCAACTTACTTTTTTTTTTTGAAGAGGGTCTGGCTCCATCACCCAGGCTGGAGTGTAGTGGCACAATCATAGCTCATTGTAGCCTTGAACTCCTGGGCTCAAGCAATCCTTACACCTCAGCCTCCCAAGTAGCTGGGACTACAAGCATGTACCGTCATGCCTGGCTAATTTTTTTCATTTTTTTAGAGATAGGGTCTTGCTGTGTTGCCAGACTGGTCTCAAACTCCTGGGCTCAAGTGATCCTCCCACCTCAGCCTCCCAAGCAGCTGGGATTACAGGTGCAAGCCACTGCACTGGGCTCAACTCTACTTAGGCCTTGCATTTCAGTGCTCAGGGAAGTTTTGGCTTGAAAAAAGTTCTGAAAACCATTACCTATTAGAGTGATGACTGCTAACCATTGACTGCACTTTGGAATCAGCTAGGGAGCTTTTAGGAACACATATACCAGCCAGGCGTGGTGGCTCATGACTGTAATCCTAGCACTCTGGGAGGCCGAGGTAGGAAGATTGCTCAAGGTCAGGAGTTCAAAACCAGCCAGAGCAAGAGCGAGACCCCGTCTCTATTAAAAATAGAAAGAAATTAATTTGCCAACTAAAAATATATAGAAAAAATTAGCTGGGCATGGTGGCACATGCCTAGCAGTCCCAGCTACTTGGGAGGCTGAGGCACGAGGATCACTTGAGCCCAGGAGTTTGAGGTTGCTGTGAGCTAGGCTGATGCCACGGTACTCACTCTAGCCCAGGCAACAGAGTGAGACTCTGTCTCAAAAAAAAAAAAAAAAAAAAAAAGAACACATATACCCAGGCAGCCATAGTAAATCTGAGCTAGGTGGCGCTCAGGGCACTGGTAGTTTTTAAAAGCTCTCCAAATCTGGGCGCGGTGGCTCACGCCTGTAATCCTAGTGCTCTGGGAGGCCGAAGCAGGCGAATCGCTGAAGGTCAGGAGTTCGAAACAAGCCTGAGCAAGAGTGAGACCCCCCCATCTCTACTAAAAATAGAAAGAAATTAATTGGCCAACTAAAAATACATACAAAAAAAAAATTAGCCGGGCATGGTGGCGCATGCCTGTAGTCCCAGCTACTCAGGAGGCTGAGGCAGAAGGATCACTTGAGCTCAGGAGTTTGAGGTTGCTGTGAGCTAGGCTGACACCACGGCACTCTAGCCCGGGCAGCAGAGCGAGACTCTGTCTCAAAAAAAAAAAAAAAAAGCTCTCCAGGTAGTTCCAAAGTACAGTTAGGATTGAGAACCACTGGCTTTGGGGAAGAGGGATCTCCCGCTGCCCCTGACCCTAGCCCCAAGATCCAACCCACTTCTTACCTCTCTTAAAATCCAGCAGGAACCAGCGGTAACAGAAGTAGAAGTGGGTGTAGTCTCCATTCTGATGCATCAGTTCAAACAGCTCTGAGTCCAGGATCTTATGTGGGTGGGGAAAGGGAGAGAGACTGAACCCTGAACTGTTGCTGCCTCTCTGACCACCCCTCACCATTCATGTCCAGGGAAGCATGGGCTCCCCAGACCTGGCCGTTGGCCTCTCTGCTGTGCTATGCCTGGTGCCTGGCAGTGCACTCTCTCCCCGTCAGGTATCCTTGGGTGGGGGTTGCACTCTGCACCCCACCTGTCTCTCTGGGCTGTATTCTCTTTAGAGGTAGACCATTTTCTGAGTATTTGATTTCATCATCAATCCCCACTATTCTTCAGAATTTTCACGGGAACAAGCATTCACACACGCATACTCCTCAAAAACAATGTTTTTTAAAATGAAAGAAACTAAGCTTGTATGTAAAGGACATTTTTGGAATACTCTCTGGCCTCCCTGTGGACAAGGACAAACCCAGAACTGCCTGGTCATGTACCCATGGGCGGCTTACCTGGATGAGGGAGCGCATATTGGCAAAGTGGGTGTCCATGGCACCCCCATTGGGGAAGTTCTGGCTCATCCTCTTCATGAGGTGGCTGAAGCAGCTGTAGGCCAGCTGATCTGAGGGGGAGACAGGGGTGAAGCCAGCAGGGCAGGAGACCCTAGAGGGCTAGCATGGCTCACATCCTTCCCTTCCAGACCTACCATCTTCCGTTCCTTTCTCCAGCTAATGTCAGCCCAATCCCAACACCAGTTTAGGAGCCTCCCTCATTCCCTCACCATCGTCGAGGATGACCAGGAGAGGTGCCAGCAGATCACACATGCCCTGCACGTAGCCCACGTCCAAGTGCTCCCACACGTAGCTGAAATGCCAGGGACAGAGTCACTGTGGCTATGCCACATCCTTCCTTCCCCTCAGGGATCCCTGGGGAGATGGCCCTAGAGCAGCCTGCCATCCAGAAGTCAGCCTTTCCATGAAGCACTTACTATGCATCCCACACTGGGAGACAGTAGGGAACAACACATGGTCCCTATCCCCAAGGCACTTGAAAGAAATGTGAGGCCAGCACAGCTTGGGATGTGGGACTGGGGAGGGAAGTCAGGTAAGGCTTCCTGAAGAAGCACAGCTGAAGCTGAGATCCCAAAGACCTCTAAGAAAGAAGAGGGGTAGAGTGAGGGGTGTTGCAGGGAAAAAGTTCCAGACAGAGGGAGCCAAGTGCGATTCAGGTACAGGAGAGAGGAGCAAGATGCCTTCCAGATCTAACCTTTTACAAAGTAGCCGGTGGCAGTCAGGGTGTGGGACAGGGTCCCCACCTCGCACCCTGAGCCCTGACCCACAATGGCACCTGCACATGATGTCTCTGAGCCTCTCGAGGTTGGAGGGCGTGAAGTACCAGTAGTTGCGGTCACATCTCTGCACATCCTTGTCTATGCGGTGCAGATTTAAGGCCACGGTGTCCAGTAATTCTATCTGGAAGAGTGGAGGGCTGTCAGGGCTGAGAATGGCCAGCCCCTACCAGGTGGGGGGCAGGAGGTGGTGCCCAACAAAGAAATGCTGCAACTCAGAGAAACCAGGGAACTCAGAGAACAGAGTCCTCTGGGGATGCTGAGAAATGGGCTTAGTGCTCCCTCCCTGGGCAGTCAGACCACCCCCACCTGCCACCCTGCCAGCCTGTCCCCAAGCTTTGGGATGTCAGGAAGGCCTCTGGGACCAGCTGGGAACGATGCCTGAGGAACGTCCACATACCGTGTAGGCAGCAGCACACACAGCCGCAAGCTCCTCTCCTGCCTCCATCTCTCTGGCCTGAGAAGCCTTCTCCTGGCTGGGATCTTGGGGCTCGGAGAAAGTGTGGGCTGCAGGGACTAACTCATGGGACCCTTCCTCCCCACCACCGTCCTCCTCTTCGAAGCCCACATTCTGCCCCTCATCTAGGCTTGACTGGATGCCCGAGGCCACCGAGTAATTGCGCGAGGACGGCAGTCCTGAGTCTGGAGAGTCGAACTCCACTGACTGCTGCTGCTCCACCATGGCGGTGCCCTGAGTCCCGGCTCCTGGCTCCTGCTCGGGCTTTGGTCTGGAATCTTCAGGGCCCTGGGGCCCAGGGGGCTCCAGATCATCCACAGAGATAAATACCTGGTAGGAGTGAAGAGACGGTGGCTTCCACCTGCACTCTAGGACCTTCCCGCAGCCCCTGCCTCTTCCCTGGGTTGGAATGGAACTGGAATGGAGAATTCTCTTCACTCTCCTACTCCCACCGTGGCCTCCAACACTGCCACCACTGGGTACCAAGCCAGCTTCTGACCCAGCCAACTGGGCAGAGAAATAAGGTTCTGGGCAAACACGAAGATGCTGTCTTTAGCCCTATCCAGTCTCTACTTGTACGAAGCACTCTAGGGCTTCTGGTGGTTGCTGCAGAGAAGGGAAACCACAGGCCTGGATATCCGGTTGCTAGTTTGAGCTAAGTCTCATTCTACAAATGCCTGAAGTCACAAGACCAGGAGAGTGTCCTCAGTGTTTTGGTGTAGCTGCTGGGGCATCCTGGTTGGAAAGCAGGCTAGAATTAGGGAAAACAAGTTTTCCCTTATTTTCAGTACTGAATGTTCTGCAGGACAAGATGGAAAGTTCTGCAGCAAGTATCTAGTCAATCACATTAGCCCTCAGGCAAGGTGAAGAGAGGTAAGAAGTAAAAGGAAACATATTCTGACTGGAAACAGTGGACCAATCACAGGTGAAATAAGAGACATACACAGACTGGCTTTGTTCATTCTTTTTCTATTTGGGCTTCATAGGGAAAGGGATGCTAAAGGTAGTTTTCACGGTAGGCAAGAAGCATGAAGTACTGGGTAAGGCCACAATTTGAGGCAATCAAGAGCCTCAGAGCACTGCCAACAAGGCAGGCTCCTGCTGCCTGTGAGCTGTGCAGTTGGGCACTGGTACAGACTCAAGTTTTCCCAAAACCCAAAGCCAGAGAGAAGGAGAGTATATTCATGAATAGAGGATTAAGAACAAAGCACATGGAAAAGGACAGGTTAGGTTTTCTGTTATTATTATTAAGAATTTAGTAAAGTAATAAGAATACATGTTATCTAAAGAAACAATGTTAAAGAAAAAACATAAATTAATAAAAGCGTCCTTAAAAATGAAACTTATCAGGCCGGGCGCGGTGGCTCACTCCTATAATCCTAGCACTCTGGGAGGCCAAGGTGGGTGGATCCCTCAAGGTCAGGAGTTCAAAACCAGCCTGAGCAAGAGCTAAACCCCGTCTCTACTAAAAATAGAAAGAAATTAATTGGCCAACTAAAAATATATACAAAAAAAAAAATTTGCCGGGCATGGTGGCGCATGCCTGTAGTCCCAGCTACTTGGGAGGCTGAGGCAGAAAGATTGCTTGAGCCCAGGAGTTTGAAGTTGCTATGAGATAGGCTGATGCCACGGCACTCTAGCCCGGGCAACAGAATGAGACTCTGTCTCAAAAAACAAAAAGAAAAAAAAAGGAGAAAATCTGAAAGGATCTAGGGCTAGGAAAACAGTTCTTAGACTTGACACCAAAAGCATGATCCATAAAAAGATATGGTGACAAAATGGATCTCATCAAAATTAAAAACTTTTGCTCTTGAAAGAATCTGTAAAGAGGATGAAAAGACAAGCTACAGACTAGGAGAAAATATGTGCAAACCACATATCCCTATTGGCAAAATGAGCCAACTTGAGTATCCTTTGCAACAAAGGACTAGTATCTAGTATGAAGATCTCAGAATTCAACAGTTTAAAAAAAAAATCAAACTAAAAAATGAACAAAGGACATGAAAAGATCATTTCATTAAAGGGACAGATCGCAAATAAGCACATGAAAAGATGTTCGACATCACTGGCCACCAGGGAAATGCAATTTAAACCCCCAATGAGATATCGCTATACACCTATCAGACTGATCAAAATTAAAAATAGTGACAACACCAAATGGTGGCAAAAAAAGAAGAGAAACCGGATCACTCAGATATTGCCGGTAGGAACGGAAAATGGTATAGTCACTGTGGAAAAACAATTTAGCAGTTTCTTTTGAAATTAAACATCAATTACCAGTTGATCCAGCAATTATGCTCCTGGACATTTATTCTAGATAAATGAAAACTTATATTCACACAAAAACTTGTACATGAATGTTCATAGCAGCTTTATTTCTTAACAGCCCCAAACTGCAATCAGCCCAGATAGATGTTCTTCAACAGGTGAATGGTTAAGCTCTGGTACATACACACCAAGGAACACTACTCAGCAACAAAAAGGAATAAAGCATTGATTCATACAACATTGTGTGTGAGTGGGAGGGAGCTGGATATGGTTATAAAATGAAAACATGAGGGGTCCTAGTGGTATCGGAATTGTCCAACAGCTCTGCTGTGGACACACAAAGCTACATATGTGATAAACTAGATAGAACTAAACACACACACATACACATATTGGTAAAATGGGGTGGGAGGGAATCTGAGTAAGATCAGTGGATTGTAAAACTGTCATTGTCCTAGTTGTGATATTATACAATAATTTTGCAAAATGTTACCATTGGGGAAAACTGGGCATCTCTTCCTATTATTTCTTACAACTGCCTGTGACTCTACAATTACATCAATAAAAATTTCAACTTAAAAATGTTGATGGGGGAATTTATCATCTTAATATTACTAAAAGTGAGATAACCAAATTTGTACCCCCTGATGCGATACAACAGGACACACACAGCACTAACTATGAAGTATTATTGCCCTCCAAATAATTGAACCTGAACCTAATCATGTCCCTAACTCCCAGACACATGTTAAACACCACCACAAGAATATAATCAGCCAAATCCAGAATGAGGGAACACTATGTGACAACCCAGTTTCTTCAACTAATAAATATTGTAGTATGGAAATAAAAGGAGAGGGGGGGATGGTAATAGGTTAAAGGAGACAGATCAACCAAATACATTGTATGGACCTTGATTGGATCATGAATCAAACCAAGTGCAAAAAGATACCACGACAAATTGAGGAAACTGAACATGGAGTAGGCATTGGATTTTAAGAAATTATTAATTTTGTTGAGTATAAAATAATGGTATTGTGAGTATTTTTAAAAATCCTTATCTGATACAGATACATACTAAACTATTTACAGGTGAAATGATGGCAAGATTTTCTTTAATATACTCCAGACTATTCCTCACAAAAAAAAAAAACTGGGATAGAATAGATGAAATAAAAGAAGGGTAGCAAGACAGACTGTTGACAACTGCTGAATGATGGGTACATGGGAGTTCATTAAACTCTTCTCTATTTTTGTGTGTCTGAAATTTTACATAATAAAATTTTTTAAATATATAATTTAAAAAATGACTCCTTATGAAATAGATTGGCTGCTTGACAGAATAGCATTTTTCTGCAGAGAAATAAAAACATAGGCTCAAATGATGTTTTGGTTATCATGGGTACCTGCTCACCCTTCCTACCTTCAGAGCCTTTCCCCACCTACAACCAAAAAAGAGACTCCTGGTAGCATCTGGAAAGAAAGTTCTGAAAATGAGTAACTATCACATCTTTACAACTATCACATTTCTTACAACTGAATGAATAGTTTCGTAACTTGAAGGAAGGTAACAGATTTCATTTTCAACACAATAGGTTCCAGACCTATCAAACATCTTCCCTTGCAAAGCAGAAATCAAGATATGGTGGCCCTCCCTGACACATTACAGGAAACTAGCTCAGGTGTAACCTGCACTTCCTACTGATAACTGCTGCTGCTACCAAAACTGGTACTACAACCGAGCCACTCACTTTGAATTCCAGTCAAAATTCTTCCAGGCCTTCAATTAGAGCCTGATTTCCAAGTATGGTGTACAATTGCAAATGGCATGTATGTCTTACAGTGTGCATGAATGATGCATTTGGGGCTCATTCCATTCACATTCACTCTACTCTCAGGTTTCTTCCAGCATTAGTAATTATTATACCTACTGTTCCATTCCCATTATATCTGCCACAAAATTCAACATCACTCATAGGTTATAAAAATAAATCTTTGTGTAGGCTGTCACCTCAGTCAGATTCTCTATCCTTTGTCAGGAAGCCATAATACTGAAGAAGCCAAATTGGCTTGAACAATAATGAAAAAGACCATATAGTACCTAACACTTGACTGTTCGAACAATGCAAATATTAATCTAAAGTTTTTAATAAGAAGGTCACTAGGATTTCATCCCTATTTATAAAATTATCCAGAGTAGCTATTCAAGGATAAAGAAAATGGTTCCACAAATTTGAAATAAGCCAATGAAGTATTCATTATACAGTTTTCCATAGTGTATTTTTTATAATGTACTTAAAAGTAACACCTTCAACACCAGAAATTTTAGAAAATCCAAGAAAAACACCTACAACCCAACCACTGATAACTTTATTAATTTGTTGAGGTTTATTTTATTCCTTTTCTATGTTTTCCCATATGCCTCCCCCACCAAAAAAATTACTAGCAGATGATCTATGTTGATTTGCAATTTGGTGGGGTTTTTGGTTCTTACAATACCATAAGCTTTTTCTTCACATCATTACCACATGGGTTCTAATGGCTATACATCTTATACGGAGTAAGATGTAAGATATCATAAGGCAAGTCTGATATGGTAATTTAAAGATGCATGCATATTATTATTATATATTTAAGTCTGTTATGTTACTCATTTGGTTGTAAATGCTTAAAAAAGAAAACCAAAGCACCCCAATAGGTCTTATGGTTTTCAAAGGTATCTTATAATGTACCAAGCTTTTGGAAACAAGGATGCTATTCACCATGTCAAGCATATAAAAAGATGATTTCTAAGAGACAAAAACATCTGTCTTCATGAATCTTACATCCTTAGATACAAGAGAGGTGCATATACATGCATACCTACAAGAACATAAACCATTATAATACACAATGACACCTGAAATTTAATAAATATTCAGTAATACTTATGAAAATTTTAAAAAATATATTAAAGTGTTCTACTATGCCCAAATAAAAAAGCTGGGATTTGAAGATTAAGCAAATATTAGGGTTTCCAAATATAAAATTCCTTATTCAAAACAATTCATAAGACTCCTAATGTCTTAAGTGAATAACATACAACCAGATGAGTGATAAATCTTTCAAAAGCTCCCACTCCCATTTCATTAGCTGGTGACTTATGAACTCTCCCTACTACACGCAGAGTTTTTTGCCAACATGAGTCCAACTGGCATCTACCCTCCAAACACCAGTCTTCTATCAGGAAGAGAGAAATAATCAAGGGAGCAAAGCTGGTTTCATTTTAAGATATATTTTCTCTATTAATTAATGTGTCATCAGAGATGAACAGGCCAGGATTCTGCTTCTAATCTTACTGATCAAGAATGGTTGGAAAATTGAATGTTCCAGTTAATCATTCTGCCTTATTAAATACAGATATATATATATATATATAATTTTTAAAAAAAATCTACAACTGTCAAGTGAAAATAACAGGTCTTTACGCATTCACATGAACAATTATTTAAGTTCTATAGATGGTAGTTGATTAGAAAAGTGACCTAATTTTTCATTAGCCACAAGACTTATCTTAGAAATTGCTTGCAGAAAATGTTCTCAATAAGTTGTTTACATTTGCAAAACAGATAAATGAAAGAATGAAGAGAAATAATTCTAGCTATTTGGGCTTCCTGGTTGCCTGGATAATGAAAGGGGAAAATGAATAAAAAGTAGACTGGAAACCATTGCTTTATTTTATCCTATAAAGCAGCAGTTGTCAGAGTGCTGATCCCTGGATCAGCAACATCAGCATCACCTGGGAACTTGTAAATGTAAATTCTGGGGCCCTGCTTCAGACCTACAGAATCAGAAACCCTGAAAGTGAGACCCAGCAATCTTCATTTTAACAAGCCTAACAGGAGATTTTGATGTGTACTTAGGTTTAAGAACCACGGAGTCAAGAAGATATTCAAACTTGTTCTAGGGAAACCACCACTATCACCAAAAGAAATGAAGTACGTCCTGCTTCCCTGCACATTTGAGCTCCTCCTGGCTTGGTCTTATGATCAAGGGATTTTCAGAAATATCTTTGACCTTGGAGTTTATTTCAGCCCCGAGTAAAGTAAAACGGAACACAGAAAGTCCTGCCAGAGGGGAAAAAGTACAGTTTCCTTTTTGCTACTGTTCACAACCCAAGCAACAGAAAGAGCCATTTCATCATGTATTCTGCAGTTCAATTGATAGAATTGTATTCTGTCACAGAAAACAAGAGCTCTGGCAACATCAACATGTACTGGAATACAGGTTTTACCCACCTGAAGACAAGAGCTAACATAAAGCCTGCCTAGGGGCCGGGTGTGGTGGCTCACACCTGTAATCCTAGCACTTTGGGAGGCCGAGGCGGGCGGATCGCTCAAGGTTAGGAGTTCGAAACCAGTCTTAGCAAGAGCGAGAATCCGTCGAGTGAGAACCCGTCTCTACTAAAAATACAAAGAAATTAATTGGCCAACTAAAAATATATAGAAAAAATTAGCCGGGCATGGTGGTGCATGCCTGTAGTCCCAGCTACTTTGGAGGCTGAGGCAGAAGAATTGCTTGAGCCCAGGAGTTTGAGGTTGCTGTGAGCTAGGCTGATGCCACGGCACTCTAGCCAGGGAAACAGAGTGAGACTCTGTCTCAAAAAAAAAAAAAAAATTAAAAAGCCTGCCTAAAGTGGAAGACTACACTTGGTCCCTAGCTCCCAAGATTCTTTATAGGCCATTCCTTTTCTCCTTTAAGTTATCAGATATAATGCAAACATTAATGTTCAGTTAAGCTATTTGATAATGTTATGGCAATTCTCGTATTGAATGAACTGACTTAGCTACGACGTAACATGACTATAGTATACATAATATACACAGATGCATATGCATACACACACACAAAACACCCTGGGATGCTTGAGTTTTTAACACCAACTACTGTTGGCCTGGTTTGTGTTTTTTTTTTTTTTTTTTTTTTTGAGACAGAGTCTCACTCTGTTGCCTAGGCTAGAGTGCCGTGGCGTCAGCCTAGCTCACAGCAACCTCAAACTCCAGGGCTTAGGTGATCCTCCTGCCTCAGCCTCCCGAGTAGCTGGGACTACAGGCATGCGCCACCATGCCCAGCTAATTTTTTCTATATATTTTTAGTTGGCCAGTTAATTTCTTTTCTATTTTTAGTAGAGACGGGGTCTCACTCTTGCTCAGGCTGGTTTCAAACTCCTGACCTTGAGCAATCCGCTTGCCTCGGCCTCCCAAAGTGCTAGGATTACAGGCGTGAGCCACTGCGCCCGGCCTGTTTTATGTTTTTAATGCTCTGTTTATGTACAAGGCTGCTGTTCTTAGAATGAAATCCTGAGATATAACGATGTGGCTTATGTCAGTTACTTGCTTTCACTTCTGGGGTCCATCCTTCCCAAATATGGTAGCTGTGTCTCAGTGGAAAGGACATCAGAAGACCTGGGTCCTAGCCTCAACTGTTACTCAATAAGTTACTTAACTTATTGGCCTGTACTGATTTAGCTGTAAAAATGAGACACCACCTAATCCCCAAGGCTGTTGTAGTGAGATCATAAATATTTAAAATATGGTGTACAGTATAAAGCTATATACATCCATTCACTCCACACATACTTACTGAGCAGCTATTATGCAGCAGACAATCTTCTAGGTATTGAGGATGAAGGTTTGAACCAGAAAGCAAAAGCCCATTCCCCAAGGGAGCATACATTCTAGTGGGAAGGTAAGATTTATTATTAACACAAAGAATGGTTATTCTTCTTCCCCATTTAAGATTTTATTTATTTTTTTAGGATTCAGATTCCCCAAGGCCTTCTGTGATATTAAGGAGAGTTATTATAGGATAAAGGTACCTTTTCAACTTAAGAGCAACATTGTTAGGCGAAGGTCAATTAGAGTTATCTGACTTGATTAATAACTAAGGCTCCCCCAGTTGTAATCAGTTCCTCCCATGAAATAATCATTATCTCTGGAGGCAGAAATTACACTAACCTAGAGAAGATAGAAAATAATAAACTTCTGTGATGAGAGCAAAGTATATCACACTGGATGTGATGTTCAACAATTAAGGGTAGGAGTGAACAATCCTATTTTTTTGCATCTGTAACAGTCATTCCTGGAACTGAATTGGCCAAATTTGATCTGATCATTTTCCAGAATTTCTCATTCTTCCTAATATTGACTGTGAGGCAGGAATATGTGTGTGTGTGTGTGTGTGTGTGTGTGTGTGTGTGTGCGTGTGTATCCCCCTGGTCTACCAAAAGAATGATTAGTCTAGCATAGGGCTGATTTGAGGGTTCTGAAAGAGAGAGGTCCAAGTAGCCTGTTCGAAAAAGAAAAAAATGCGTTGGCATCATACTGCAGTCTCCATTGAATGCAAAGAGCTTTTAAAGAGGCCTGTTCAGAACATCACCAGGTTCTAGGAAAGGGGGAAAAAACAAACACAAACACCCCCCCTATAAAAAAATCTCACCCAGAGGCCAAATGTTAACCCATCTTATCCCATTTAAGATAAAAAGAGGGCAATCCATTTTTATAGTAGATATATCCATTTCTTTGTTTGAGTCCAGACACATTATGCGCAAATCTACAAGCAAGACTGACGCTGCAGCTCAGAGAGCTGATACGTACCGCCTCCCCAGAAGACAGTAAGACCCAGCTAGGGAACTGTAAGTAGACGGGGGTGTTTTATTTGATGGGGATGGAAGAGAGTGGTCAGGAGGAGACCAGGACTGGAACCTCGGGGCACCCTCCCCCTGCAGCCCCAACTGTCGAATATTCTCTGCGGATACCACATCCTTGGAAGGCCCTATGCAGGTCTGAGATTCTGCTATTCATCATTTCCCACGCCCTCCAATACCACCATCAACCACAATGACCACCTCTCAATAATCCTCCTCCAAGAGCTGCTTTATCTCCATCCCTGGTCCTGGAGGGGCCGCTCCCGTGATCTCGGCACCCTCCTAGCTGTTATGTTATCCCTGGTCACCACTGTTGGCCACGCCACCCCCAGGCCAATAGTGAACCCTCTGGTGCCCTCCAGCAACTCCAAATGTCCAGCCTCCAAGCCATCCTCCGTATCCCGCCCCCGTCCCTATCCCGACCACCATCACTGATCCCTCCACTGCCATCCCTAACCTGACTCCCATCACCGATCTCACCGTCTCTAACCCGACCCCCACACTTTCCTCACCTGCAGCCCAGGAAGACGTGGTTGGTCCAGGCGGCGGAGAGTGCGAGGAGCTGGTCCAGGGCAGCCCCCGGGTAGCTGTGCAGGTGCCGACAGATAAAGCTGCGTCGCAGAGCCCACTGCCAGTCACTTTCGTGGCTATAGCGCCACTGCTCCAGCACTGGCTCGGGCGGGGGCGGCGGGAGGGGCGGCAGCGGCGGCGGCGGCGGCGGGAGGGGGGGCAGCGGCGGTTGCGACAGGAAGTCGCCCCCCAACAGCAGACGTCCTCCAGCCATCTTCTCCGCCCCCAAACAGGGACCCCAGGGACCAAGCAGGCTACTGACCGCCAGCGAGGGAGCCAGCGAGCCAGCGGGAACTGGGGTCGGTGGGAGGGGCCGGTGAGGAGGGGCGCGCGGAGGAGCGAAGACCAACTGTTAGGGGACAGGAGTGTGTACGTTGGGGTGACCGTTAAACGGGGAAGGGGAGCACGAGCTCACGTCCCAACGCCGGGGCGCACACGCGCCGCACTCCAACTGACGGAAGAGCAGGAGGGCTCCCGCCGCACTCACACGCGCGCCAGGCAGGCCGAGCCACGTCCCGCGCTCCGCACCCCCACGGGTCCGCAGACCCACGCAGTGCGCGTACAAGGGGGGAAAAAGACACTAGCACGCTGTGCTCCCCCTCCTCTAGGTTCTAGCCTACCTACCCTCGTGCCGCCCTGAGGTTGTGAGGCCAGTGCGCGTGCGCCGTAGCTGTTCCCTAACTTCAAAATCCCGTCGCAGAATCTCGCGCGACGTACTTCTCCCCCCCCACCCCCCGCCTCTGACGGCCACGGGCCTTTGACGCACTACAGTTACAAGGGCGGGGACTCCGGAAAGGGGATTTAGGAAGGTTCTCTGAGGTTCGAGAACACGGTTCTGTTAAATCTCTGAAAGGTGCCCTGAGATGATTGTTGGTAGTCATGCCTCTTCTAACGCTTTTCCCTGGATCTCTGAGCGGTCCGACAGTGAGACCGTGTGCTTTGGAAGGGATTTAAGTTTAGCATCGATTTTACACTTTTAAAAAAAAAGTCTCTCTGACGCGCGTCTTCTTCAGAGGGTAGCTTGAAAAGCTCTGTGCGTCGTGCATCACTGGCTTTGTAGTTTACTGCAAAAACGTAGTAAACATGAAACGCTTGCAAAGTAAATCACGTACAGCGCCACTTCTGAAGTCCACTTTCAAGTCCGTACTGCAAGGCAATTGCTGACAAATAGACTCTATGTTGCATAGTTCTGATCACGACAGCTAATAATTCTGTACTTCATGTATCAGTTTAAAAACGTGCAAAATATTACGGAATACAAAAGGGACCAAAAGAAGAGGGTTAAAGGCTGCACAGCAGCAAACAGCTGAATCACTCTGTAGCCAGTCAGCAGCCTCAATTCCTATCTGCCAACCTGTGCCACTAAAGTAGTTAATCAATGAGTGTCTGTCAGTGGGAATTTACACAGCGCCTACAGTGTGCTCCCTGTAGTAGGAATACAAAAGAAAAAAAAATGGTTTTCTCTGTTGTCCCACAATCTTGGTGGGGAGAAATAGCCCTGCAAAAAACTGTATGTTCCACCAACTATATGGTCCCACTGGATGAGGTGGCTTTGCTCATTACCTTCTTTAACTCTTTAATGACATATTCCTAACTATATGACATGTCTTATAAGTAGGGGTGTATAGGACTGAGAAGAGCAGAGAATAACAGCACTTTTCATAGTTTCATAATTGTTTATTTCTGTGTCTCTCTATGGTAGACATGCGTGTTTGCTGAAGTAATGACAGTCTCTGAACTATTAAAGAATACATTCAAGTTGAATGATGACCTATTTGCAAAAAAAGAAAAAAAAATCAAAGAATACAATACTAGGAAGCTTAGAGATCATAAATTCAAGTCATCATTGTATGAGTTAGAAAAATAAGGCCAGCGAGGTGAAGTGACGTGCTGAAGGCTGTAGAGATAATTCTTGGCAATGATGAAATTAGAATTTAGGTGTTCCCCTAGTCATTTGCCATTGTATTGCCCTGTTTTATTTTCTTCACAGCATATATCACCTTGAAATTATTTTTAAGAGTTTGACCCCCTTCTCGGAATGTCAGATCCATTAGAACAGGGAACTCCTGTCTTGCTGTTAGCACCTACACTTGGCTCCTATAGGCACTCCATGGATATTTGTTGAATTGAATGAATGAATGAAGGCTCTTCCCATTGTCCCAACCTAGTGAAATTCACTTTCTCACAGGCTACATTTTAAGCTGATTTGTCATTTTATAATTGGATCAATTTAAGTCTCCTATGGTTTGAATGTGTTCCTGCCAAAATTCAAGTTTTTAAACTTAATGGCCAATGGGATGTGTTAAGAGGTGGGGTCTTTAGGAGGTGATTAGGCCATGAGTGCTCCTCCCTCCTGAATGAGATTAAGGCTCTTATAAAAGAAGCTTCATGCAGCATTTGGTCAGTCACTTGCCCTTGGCCTTCCTCCATGTGGGGGTTTAGCATTCCTCGCCTCTGGAGGATGCAGCAACAAGACAGCATCTTGGAAGCAGAGAGCAGCCTTTACCAGACACCTAAACCTGCTGGTGCCTTGATCTTGAGAAATAAAGAATCCCTGAACCCTGAGAAATAAATTTCTATTCTTTAAGTTACTAGGTCTGAAATATTTTGTTATAGCAGCACAAATGGTCTAAGACACAGCCTAGGCTGCCAACTTTTATCAAAATCAGCACTGTAGTTAATATACATCTTTCCTACAAAACAATCTGAGAAAAAGAAAAACTACTTTCTCTCAGCTTGGATTAAAACTTTTCTGTCATATAGAAATAAATCATTGCAATCTGACTTTTGAACTTCAATTACAAAATGAAAGGCACTGAAACTGATGATGTAAGAGGTCATCTGCTCTTACTTCTTATGGAACAGCCATAACTGGATTCTATTTGTAATTCCCACTATGGAATAAACAGTTTCATTTCTAGAAAACAATATAAAACAAAAATTTCTATGATTCTCCATGACCTCCTTGCCCTGGTATCCTTCTGATTTAAAAAATGCTTCAGCCAATCTATTTCAGCCCATTACCTTCTCACAGGCTACAGATGGTTTCTCAGTAAGCAGGAGTTGAAACCCCTAAGCAGAAATATATTATCTGAATAAATGTTCAAGAGAGCTGTTGGTGTAAAAGGAGAGGCGTAGGTGTAGATGTCAAAGGCAGCCATTGCAACTCTAAAACAATCTAGGAACCTCCGGTAATGATCCATCTTCCTCCACTCCATAATCTTTCTCTGCTGTAACACAGGCTCCTGCCATTGTCTTTATATTAGCCACACACACACCCTTTGACTGCCCTTAAGTTTTCTTCCCTGCCCTTTCCTATAGGGGAGTCACTAAATAGTGAAAGGAGGGAAACCTGGAACCTGACTAAACACCACTCCCTTAAACTATCCCAGAAATTAGATCACTAAAAGTTCTTGGCCAGAGTACTTTGCATCACAATATGCTCTTTAAGAATGTGTACTAACACATTAAAAACAATTATGAGCTCTTACTGGCCAAATCTGGGCAATTTGAGCACCAAAATAATTAAGAACAGTAATGAATTATAAGCCATTGAAAAATAGGAAGCCATAGTCCACAGTGATACTAAATAGATACATAAATGAGAAAGAAGGTAGGACTTTTGCTTACAGTAGAATACTATGTGCTGACCAGTAAATATGGAGGGAGTGCTGGAATTGGAAAATCACCATTTCGTAGATTAGTTTAGGAAAGAATTATCAATAGATGCTAAATCTAGGGTAAATTTTGGATGAGGAATAATATATTTGCATGGACTTATAGTGTCTCCCCACAGATTGTTTATTAGTAGCAATGAAGAAAAAAAACTCAATAATTATATTGTGGAGAATTGGGCAACACCTTGACCTAAAATGAGAACATTCTCTTTTCTAAATAGGACTTCAAAAGTATCAATGTCATAAAAGACAAAGAAAAGCTGTTCCAAATGAAAGGAGATTAAAAAGATAGGACACAATGAATGAACCTATGCTAAATCCTGCACTGCAAGAAAAAAAAGCTAAAGGATATTATCTGATATATTGAAGTAGTGTTACAATGTGAAATTTACCAAATTTGAGAAATGTCTGTGATTATGTAAGAGAATATCCTTATTATCTGTATGTATGTATATACGTATGTATGTGTATGTATATATGAAGGGCACAAAAATGATAAAGCAATTGGAACAAAATATTATCAACTGGTGAATCTGGATCAAGAGTATGTTCGTATATTTGTACTAGTCTTGTAACTTAATTTCAAAATTAGTCGTTTGAAAAGGGCAATATCTCCCCACATCGATAAATAATATAAATCTAGCTACGTCTACTAAAACTCTAGCCATTTATCTTTATTTCTGATTTCTTTGGACAGGCCAGTTGCTTCTAACACTTTTAGGCTCAATGATGCATAAATAAGCACAGAAATGCATTACAGGTGGGATCAACAAAATAGCCCATAGGCCAAATCTGGCCCCATTGCCTGTACTTATCTGACCCCTTGCACTAAGAATGGTTTTTACATTTGTTAATGGTTGAAAAAACTTCAAAGAATAACTCAGGATATGTGAAAAACATATGAAATTCAAATTTCATGTCCACAAGTAAAGTTTGATTGGAGCACAGCCACACTCAATCTTTTACATATTATCTATGGCTGCTTTTGTACTAGAGAAACAGTTGAATAGTTGCAGAGATCACGTGGCTTGCAATGCCTAAAATATTTACCAGCTGGCCCTTTACAGAAAGTTTGTTGACCTCCCCCCTTCCGCCCCCGGCCTAATGCAATGGCTCTTCAAGTGGGGCGATTTTAACATTTTGGCAATGTCTGGAAACATTTTTGGTTGTCGCAACTGTGGAAAGTGGGGAAGGTGTGCTACTGACACCTAGTGGGTAGAGGCCAGGGACGCTGCTAAACATCCTGTAACAAAGAGTTATCTGGCCGCAAATGTCCATAGTGCTGAAATTGAGAATCCCTGGATTAGAGGTCCCTAAGGTGAAGACTTTCTAGTACAGGGAAAACTCCATCCTTACTAAGGGATCCCATTTATTGAACGCCCAGGTCTTTAACTTGCATTGTTAGCTCAGGTAGCCTTCACAATGATCCTACAAGGTAGCTACTGATATTCTTTCCTAGAGAAGTTTTTAACACAACTTGCCCCAGAGCACACAGCTAGGAGTCTGTCTACCTCCAGATCTTGTATTTTTCCACAACCTTAGTGTTTGCCTCTACTGTGAGGTCACAAGTTATTATAGTCTCATTCCATTGTCCCCTAGTGTTCGTGCTGCACACAGACAGGCCAATGTCCCTTCCTTGGGTACCCCCTTCAGAGGCCTCCAGGCCTCCACACAGAGGATGCAGATCACTCATCCTGATTATAGCATCTGGAGTTAGAGAAACGACGCTGAGGAAAGGAAACCCCACCTCACCTGCAACCAGAGTTCTGAAAACTGACCACTCTCCCTCTTGCCCACTTTAATGCTTGAGGGGACAGGAGGCCCCTCTCTGGCATACCCAGGACACAAAATACAACTTGGTATCTGGGGAATACTTTTCTAGTCATAAAGAATAGTGCTATCCATGAATTTGGGGGTGGGTGCTCACATTACAGAATTAAATGAGAAGGCATGTAGCACAGTGTTCTTTTCCTTCCAGAATTAAAACTCACCTGAATCTTGTTCTGTAGGATGTAGTGTTCCACTTCCTGCATCTAATATCCTAGATAATAATTAGCTCAACCGATCAATGAACCCCATGATAATAAAGTAGAGGACTTCCTGCTTACCTCCACCCCACCCTGGTGGGAATTTCAGGCCCAGAAGGAGGAACGGGGAGGCACGGCAACCCACCTAGGAAGAGCACATGAGCTGGTGGTGCCTCCCTGAGCCTTTCAAATCAACCACTTGGGAGCCCTTCAAAGCCACCCATACCTCCCAAGGCAAACTGTGGTGGGCCACAACATCTAATGATTTAGGATCAGATCACACAGCCATTTAGCATTTCTTTGAATTTTATTGAAAATTGACATGGACATTAGAAAGGCATCAAGCTAAACATTGCTGGTTCTGGGATGTTTCTCCTGGAGAATGAAAGCCCCAGAGGGGCAGTGACTGGTCACACATTTGAGCAAAAAGAACAAAGGAGAAGAAAGGAAAAACACAGATTCTGGAAAACATGCAAAGAGGCTCTCTCTCGAGAGACACTGGACAGCAGAATGGTGGTGATGGTGGTAGGGATATATGGAAATGAGCACACTCACATGGTATTTTGATGCAAGTTAAACCACTGCATTCAAGGCAGATTTATAAACAACAAAGCTCTCCTTCCAGATCCCAGGTTGAGCAGAAACCTCTCAAAACCCCAACTGGCCTTGGAAAGTTGAATGGAGTAATTTTGCTCTAGCTAAGCTTAAACCCCCTTTTATTCTTTCCCTTCTCCACCTGAGTGTTAGTGGATCCATTTTTCCCCTTTGCTGGGGTCTGCAGAAGATCTGTGAATGCTGAAGAAGATACAAATGTCACTTGGCTTTCTCTTCCATATTCAGAAATGTTTAATGGTGGCCATAGACAGTCAACCCATTGAACCAGAGAATTGTTGTCTAAAAACATAAAACTCAAACAAAAAGTTGTGAATAGCACTTCCACACCCAGCTGGGGTATCCTTCCCCAGTCACTTACACTTGGGTGAGTGGTCCTGCAGTTGTCTCTTTGAGGTTACATTTGGTCCATTTTCCAGCTCTGATGGTTCTTTTCCTGTCTCGTTAGTTTAGGGCAAGACATTTCCATTTAAAATACCATGTAAGTCAGAAGAGAGCTTCTTGCCTGGACATGGGGACATGAACACTTGTTGAGTGGTGTGTGTGTGTGTGTGCACGCAGTTTGAGGGGAGAGGGAATTGGATGATTTCTGGTTTGAGACAATATGGAACCCTAACTCTTCTATAATGGCAGTCTTCTCCTTTAGACTTAGTGCAGCTGCTGAAGACAAGATTAAAAAAAGCTGGAGAGGGAGAGAGAAAGAGAAAGAAAACATGAAATTAGCCAAAGAAAAAGGACATTCAAAGTAAGACGGGGGAGGGGAGTTGGCAGTGTGAAGTAGCACAGATTATACTTTGAGAAGACAGGTTAGAAATGAGGGTCACCAATGGGCCATCACCATGGGGAAATCTGCTGAGAAGGTTTTAAGAACACCACACACCGGTTTAAAGCTTCTTGTTTTAATTAAAAACAAGCACATATTAACAGCCACATGTGAATGCCAAATGATTAAAACAAAAAACAAAAACAAGAGCGATCTACACTGCAGCTAGGAAAAGCAAACTTCTTGGCTTAAGAGAAATGACGGGTGTGTGGTGAGTGTGTGCGTTTCAGAAAAGCCATTTCAGTCTGGCAAAATAAAAGCACAGACCATTTCTAATGACTGGTTTTGTTTCACCAGAAGTAAACAGAGTACTTAGGGTATTTTTTAAAAACAGTAACAATTGTACTAATTAAAAAGCCTTTTCATTGAAGAAGGGAAAACCTTTCTGTCTACAGTGAGAAAAGCTACCCAGTGAAGTAAGCATTTTAATTCTTTTCATAGGCTTGATCAGCTTTCTAAAGACCTTATGCTCACTCACAGGCACTGGACCCCGTTCCAGCCTTGCAGGAAAGCTGACCGGCTAGCAGGTGCCCCGTGACTCCCCTACGGAGCTAGCCGAGAACCTCTGCTTTCCCTGCCCCCTCGCACTCCATCCTCAGATGTTTTTCTGGGGAGAAAAAACCTCAAGTCTTCTAATACTGACTATTCGGTTTCTCAGAACATCAAAAGACCTTGTCTCCAGGAAGTTCATATAAACAAGTTGAATCCCTCTGTGAAACGGATTGGGAGTCAAGAGGCGTGGAATTTAGCCTGGCTTCTGCCACGAAGCAGCAGTGGGACCTCCGTCCAGTCCCTTCACCTCTCTGGGCCTCACCTTCCTCTTACAGAATAAGTGGGTTATATCTGTCTTACTAACCAAAATGTCTCTTCATAAAAAATTCCTGTTTTGTTTCTGCCAGTCTCTCAAAGGCTGTGAAGGCTCTAATACTTTTGAAGTATTCACAGCTCCTCAAGCCTCAAGTAGTTAATCTGTAAACAAATGCAAATGAGGGGGCCTCGGGTTTGTAATGCAAATAATGACCCAGAGGGATGGTGATTACCCATTGGTTGTTTAAGTGTGGGCCTCTGGGAAAGCAGCTCTGAAGATGGACAGAGAAATATCAAAACTACAAATAAGTAAGTAGCCTCTCCCAAGGAAACCTGACCACCCTAACTCAACATCTCTCTGAGCTACTGGCTGAGTACCCCAGTGGGCTTTTTATTTTTGGCTTGCTTTTTGGGTGTTTTTTTTGGTGGGGCGGAGAATTGTTTTTACCTCCAAGTACAGGGTCTTTAAAATGCTCCACCATGACTTGGATTTCCCCAAGAAACTAGCTTTCTGCTTTGGCAGTATCACCTTCATACTTGCCTCTCTGCCTACTAACCAGTGATCATCAAACAGTACAAATCAAAACTGCACTCCTGCTTTGCCAACAAGAGAAAGTGTGTGCATATGTTTGCTTTTCACTTTTTCGACTTTCTGCTTTTTTTTTTTTTTGCTTCCTATTATTATCTATTATTGAAGAGAAAAATCTCTTTCCCTTTCTGAACACTTCAAAAAGGCCTGGAAATTTGCCATAGCCTTGTTTGACTGAGTGCTTTGAAAGTAAGTGATCAAAAAAAAAAAAAGAAGAAGAAAAAGAAAAAGATGGTCATGGTCAGTGCCCAGTGGGATTGCAAGGCAGGAGCAAGTTGTAGAATTCAAAAAGAAGAAGTGAGACTTGAAGTACATGGCAGGGGTGGGGGGGCCTGGCTGTCTGGCACCCCAAAGGAAAGCTGTCAGTTAAAATAGGAACCTTGGCTTAAAAGGCTAAATGGAGTCCAGTCCAGCTGTAGCAGGGAATACTATTCAGTACACAGCCATGGATTACTGCAAAGGAAGGGCAGAGAGACTGCATGTTAGCCACAGATCATTGCCAGGTCACCTCCAGCTCTCACTTTGTCACTGGCCAAACACCAATGGCCCTGTGTGCCTCATGGCCCTGACAATGGAGGGCTCTTTATTCAAAAGGGTTCCCAAAGCCACTATCAGATGGGACCCATTATAAAAATGAGGGCTGGAATATTTTTAAAATATCAACTCCTTAAACTGGAAATAAAGTTAAGGACCTTCCAAGGCAGAACACATCTTTTCTTCTCTCTAGCTGATAGTCGCATCTGTTCTTATTGGAGGATGTGTGCAAAATGCATATTAAAAATCAACATCACATTCACCAAGTAGACTAGAAGATTCATCAGAGCAAACTCTAAAACAATTGAATCTTTGACAGCTCAGTTTGCCAGTTTTTGAAGTGGGATTATTATTCCTAGTACTGCCCCAGAGTTAGAGAGAGGGGAAATTTATGTTACTTTCTCCAGCAGTTGTGTTTTATGGGAAGGGCTTGGTGTAAACAAACTTGTCGCAGATTTGTAACACAGCTCGAATGCAGTTACTTTTGAAAACTGGAAAGGGCTGGGCTAAAAGGCCAGAAGGAAAAGGCAGCAAAGTATCTCCTCTTGGAACCCTCTGAGAAGGGGCTGTGGCTCCTGAGGACGGGGGTGGAGTGGGCCAGGGGAGACCCGTGAGACTAAGGAGGTAGCCATGCTGACTGGTGCTTACCCAGCCATGGTGGATGCAAATACTTCAGAGAAACAAACAGCAATCAGAGTTCAGACAGGGAAGTTGGTGTGAAGAGTAGCAGATGTGCCCCCTGAACATGTTACAGTCTGGCAAAGATGGCGGCGAGGTGGGAGGGACAGCTGGGGACGCAGGGAGGGGGAGAGGGATGCAGGATGCATATCCAAGCCATGTCACTGCTGGCTTCTTGACCAGAGGCCAGACATCATCCTCAGACTCTCAGGCTTCTATAAACCTTGGCAGGAAGAGAGGGGAGGGCACAGGTTTTATGCACCCCCAGACGTGTTAAGGGGGAAATTAAAGAAAGGGAGGCCCAGCTCTGTTGCGCAGGAAAAGGGCGTCTACAGGAAGCCCAAACTGAAAATGAAAAGAGAAGTTGGGTTAATGAATGGATGGATTAATGTACCCCAAAAAAGGCCAGAAGAAAATTATTTAAGTCATGATGACTAATGGATAAATTAGAATATAGCTGTTAGATGGTCTTAAGGTCTTATTGCATTGGCTTGTGGGAACATGCTTTCTCTCTCATACACCCACACACACTCGAACAATGGCTATAGCGGCAATAGCTAGCAAAATAATGATCAACAACCACAAAACTACTTTTTATCTCTTAATTAGTAGGTCCTAACTAATGTCCCCTCCACACACCACCACCCAGATTCCTTGAGCACGAATACCTTCCGCAAATCTCCAGGTGGCCTCAGGCTACTGGACAGAGCCCCCATCTCTCAGCCACTGTATTTCCTGTCCCATAGGGAAAGCATAGGAAGCTGAGGTTTCTATTCCGGTGGCCTTCAGAACTGTCCTGGTCAGCTAACTAGTACCTGGGGCAAGATCTGTTTGCAAAGCATCTAGGGATGATTACTGGGCTCTGCTCTTAGGGTCCAGACCACGATAACCTGAAAACCTGAACTATGGAAACCCACTATTGGTTTGTGTTCACCTAATACTTTGACTTTTTGCTCATGTAAACTTCATCCCTGTGACAGAAATAAGGCAAGTAGTGTCATCCCCATTTGACATATTAGGAGACTGAGAAACAGAAGTCAGCCGACTCTCCCGTGGTCACAAAGAGTCAAGCTGGGATCAGAGCTGTTGAATTAAGGCTCTTTCCATCACACCACAGTGCCCCTGAGAACTCCTTAGGTGTGGATCTAAGGCCCTGTTTATTGCCCAAATAATACATTTATCTCATTAAATAAAGACTATTAAATATTTGGGGGGATAAACTTAGAAGTATATGCATATATGAGTATGTTTTACAGTGAACCCTGAAAGTGAATACACCCCCCACCCCCACTCACATACATGCACACTCTTTGGGAATACACACACACTCAGATGACTAGCAACTTGTACCAGGAATTAGGAATTGTGCATTCTTGTCCCAGTTCTGCCACTAACTCACTGCGTGGTTTTTTTGGTGTTGTTTGTTTGTTTGTTTGTTTTTTGAGACAGAGTCTCACTCTGTTGCCTGGGCTAGAGTGAGTGCCGTGGCGTCAGTCTAGCTCACAGCAACCTCAAACTCCTGGACTCAAGCAATCCTTCTGCCTCAGCCTCCCAAGTAGCTGGGACTACGGGCACGCGCCACCATGCCCGGCTCATTTTTTCTATATATATCTTTAGTTGGCCAATTAATTTCTTTCTATTTATAGTAGAGACGGGGTCTCACTCTTGCTCAGGCTAGTTTCGAACTCCTGACCTTGAGAGATCCACCCGCCTCGGCCTCCCAGAGTGCTAGGATT
>CAUYRT010062665.1:0-26986 GCA_963574885.1 Lepilemur ruficaudatus | reverse complement strand
TGAAGCTTTGTCTAGAGGCTTGGAATGTTTTAACATAAGGAATGGTTATCAGAGATAAGCCACCGGACATAGATTTGTTATGCAAATTGAGGACCTGCAGGTTTGTCTTGCATACCCTTAGGCCTGTCAGTGGGTCACAAAGGACTCCAACAAGGGAGGGAGGCATGATGAGGCATGTCTGACCTCCCTCCTCCTGGCAGACAATTTTAGGATATTCCTTTGGCCACGAGGGGGTCCATTCAGTCAGTCGGTGGTGGGGAGCCTTAAAATTTTATTTTGGTTCACACTCTACTTAAAATCCAGGGACAAAGAATTATTGGATCTTCTCAGAACAAAAGGCCAGAAGTGCTCATATGTAGTTTCTTTGTTTAGAATTTCTGTCCCTCTGTTTTCTGCATACTAATCCCCTTCTCTGTGGAGCCTTCTCCATCTTCCCAAAGGGATGTTGGCATTATGAGACCTGGAATATTCCACTGTAGGAACCCATTCTACCTGCGGCTGCAGTGCGTTCCCGAGTTCACCTCCTTACTTGGCTGTGAGCTGCCTCGGGGCAGAGGAGGGACTCAGAAGATGTTCCTAAAGGCAAGACTGAATGAACGGTGCCCGAGGGAAGGAATTTAGATGGCTCCGAATTTCATTAAAATCTCTAATCTGTGGCTCTGATACAGTCCTTTCTAAAGTAGCATTTCTCATTTGCCTGAAGGTTTATTTTATACAAGGGGTTCCTTCCTGACACAGTTCCTGGGCTGTGGCCAGAAGGTGATGTCTGTCGTGATTGCTGCGGGGGAGGACTCGGGAGTCGCCTGACCTCCTCCCTGCAGGAGTCAGACCGGCTGAAACCTTTCCTGAACTCTCTAATTAAATCGAGACTTTTGTGCCTTCAAATTAGTTTGTTAATGCTGACTGTCAAAATTTTAAATTGTTGACAAAAAATAATTATGTTGATATGACAGCTAAATCTCCTCTGTAACTTTTAAATATAGAAAGCAGGAAGACAAACATCTGGTAATAAAGTCTGTGCGCAGAATGGGCGGTGGCCAAACCCCACTTCCCCGCCAAAAAAGCATTAGTCAGAGTCTAGAAAAATAGTGTTTTACTTTTACCAAGTAATATTTAGAGATACAACTGAAGAGGGAATGTAAGACATATGTTAAGGCAGATTTTTCCAAACACGGTCCTTTAGAAATTCTCAAGGAAAAAACATTTTAAGTAAGAAATAAATTTCCATTCATTTGAAGATATTTTAGATTGTAAAAACAGAGTTCCTTATTACAACTCATAGAGGGTCACTAAAGATTCAGAATCAACAAACATCAGAGTTCAGTTGTGAGCTAGACATATTTTTTAACTTAAAAAAAACCACATTAATATATGGGCACATTTGTGTCATAAAAAACCAAATGATATAGTTAAACAATGGCTTGTTCCTTTTCATTGCTGAATAGTATTTCATGTGTGGCTATAAACACAATTTGCTTATCTATTTACCTGTTCATGGACATTTGTGGTGTTTCCAACTGTAGGCTACTGCAAATAAAGCTGCTACGGGCGGGGTGTGGTGGCTCATGCCTCTAATCCCAGCACTTTGGCAGGCTGAGGCGGGAGGATTCCTTGAGAACAAGAGTTCGAGGTTACTGTGATTGCACGCTGCACTCCAGCCTGGGTGACAGAGCAAGACCCTATCTCAAAGAAACAAAACAAAACAAAGCTGCTATGGATGCTGTGAACACTTACGTACATACAAGCCTTTATAGGGGACATACGTCTTTTCTTCTCTTGGGTAAATGCGTACAAGTGGAACAGCTGGGTCGTATCCAACTATTTCCCAAAGCGATTCAGCCATTTTATATCCCCACTGGCAGTGTGTGAGTGTTTCAGTTGGTGTGATCAGTCTTTTACATTTTAGCCATTTTTAAAGTGTGTAGTTGTATTTCATTGCGGTTTTAATTTGCATTTCTCTAATGACATAATACTAGCATCCTTGGAAACACAATAAAGTTGTGTTTATTTGCCAACTTTACATCTTTGGCAGTCCGTTCAAACCTTTTGCACTTTTTACAGTTTGGACTTTTTTTTCCTTATTTTTGAGTTTTGTGTTTGCTTGAGGTTTTGTGTAGTCTCGATGCACATCCTTTATCAGATACGTGCTCTGCAAAGATTCTATCCTACTCTGTGGCCTGTCTTTTCAATCTCTTATCAGTGTCTTTTAAGGAGCAAAAGTTTTAAATTTTGATGTCTGATTTACCAACCAATTTATGGATTGTACTTTTGATGTCGTATCTAACAAATCTCTGGTCAACACAAGGTTATGCATATTTTCTCTTGTTTTCTTCTTGAAATTTTACAGTTTTAGATTTTACATTTAGGTCTATGATCCATTTTGAGTTGATTTTTAAAATATGATGCAAGATATGGATCCAAGTTCTTTTTTTTTTTTTTACATATAAATATCCAATTGTCCCAACACCATTTGTTGAAAGACTATCCTTTCTCTGCCACATTACCTCTGCACCTTTGTCAAAAATCAAGTGTCCATATATGTGTGGGTCTATTTCTAGACTTTGTATTGTGTTCTATTAATCTATTTGTCTATCTTTACACTGATAACACTCAGTTTTGATTACTGTAACTTTATAATAGTTCTTGAAATCAGGTAGTGTTAGCCCTCCAACTTTGTTCTATTTCAAAGTTGTTTTGGCTGTTCTAGGTCCTTTGCTTTTTCACATGGACTTTAGAATCAGCTTGCCAATTTCTATGAGAGAGCCTGCTTGGATTTTGATTAGCATTGCAATGAATATAGATAAATTGCAAGGGGGTAATGATTGAAATGTTAACAATCTTGAGTCCTCTGACTCACAGACAAGGTGCATCTCTCTGTTAATTTAGGTCTGTTTAATTCCCCTCCCCAATATTTTGCAGTTTTCAGTGTACAGTGTAATGAGTCGCATCATGCCCCCAACCAAAGATATGTCCATGTCCTAGCCCCCAGTGCCTGAGAATGTGACCATTTTTGGAATAAAGATCTCTTCAGATGTAACTAAGGTTTCAAGATGAGGAGATCATCCGGGATTATCCAGATGGACCTAAATTCAAAGGCAGGTGTTCTTATAAGAGACACACAGAGGAGAAACAGGGAGGAAGGTGAGGAGACGATGTAAAGATGGAGGCAGGTTGGAGTGATGCAGCCACGTGCCAACAAACATCAAGGAACCTCTGAAGCCATCAGAGGCAGAAAGAGGCAAAGAAAAGATTGTTCCTTTTGAAAGAACTGCAGCCTTACTAACACATTGATGTCAGACTTCTGGGCTCGAGAACTTGAGAGAATAAACTTTTGTTGTTTTAAGCCACTAAATTTATTATAATTTGTTGTGGCTGCCACAGGAAACTAACACAACAGGTTTTTCACATTTTCTGTCAGATTTATCTTTTAGTATCTTATCTTTTTGACGCTATGGTAAGTAGCATTGTTTTTTCAATTTCAATTTTGGATTGTTCATTGGCAGTACATACAAATCCAATTAATTTTGTATATTGATACTGTATCCCTCTCTTTTGCTAAACTCACTCATTAGTTCCAGTAGCTTTGTTTTTGTAGATGCCATGAGATTTTCTACATACACAATCATGTCTGAGAATAAAAATGGCTTTACTTTCTAGTTTCCATGGTTTTTCTTTTTCTTGCCTTATTGTGCTAGCCAGAATCTCCAGTACAAGGCTGAATAGGAACAGCAAGGGTGTATGTATTAGATTTGTTCCTGATCCCATGGGACAGAATTAAGTCTTTCATCATTGTGTACCATGGTATCTTTTTGTTGATGCCCTTTACCAGGATGAGAAACGTTCTGTCGAGTATTAGTTTGCTGAGAGTTTTTATCAAGAATGGTTGTTGGATTTTGTCAAATGCCTTTTCTGTGTCTCAAGATTATCGCATGATTTCTCTACTAATATGGTAATTTCCTCATTAGTGATCAGTGCTCGGCTGAGCACTCCAGGATGTCCCTTTGCAGATCTCTGGGGCTTTCTGCCTGTGCATCTTCTCCTCCCTGACTTTGTCCCCCATCAACTGGAGCTGCCTTGGTCTCCCAGACTCTTAGCTCCATCTCCTTAAGACAGGGGATCTGCCAGGTTCTGGCTTTGTTCCTTGTCCCTTTGCTACAGTTTAGAAACTCTGAAGGTAGTAAACTGTGGCAGTTGTGCAGCTCATGATGTTTGCTTCCCATCTCTCAAGGATCGCTGTCTTTCATTGTTTGAGGTGTTGTGTCTTACATACTGTTGATGTTGTTGTGTTTGGTCATTTCAGAGAGGGTAAATTTGGTTCCTGTTACTTTATCCTGGCTAAAAGGAGAAGTCATATGTTGTTAAGGTTTAAAAAAAAATTATGCTATATATATTGCTTATTTTAGCTTTATATTATGGAATATTTCAAATGTATGCAATATAGAGAAAATAGAATAGATCCCCATGTATCCATCACTTAGCTTTAACAGTGATTAATTTATGGCCAAATTTTCCCATCTATAACAATGCTCACTTCTCTGCCTGTGTCCTGATCTTATGGGTACACTTTTCTCCTACTAAATAATTTTGAAACTAATTGGAGACATTGAATCATTTCATTTGTCAATACCTCAGTTTGTATTTCTAAAATATACAACTCTTTTAAAAACATAAATGATCATAATATCATCAAATATCTAGCTGTTGTCATTAGCTGTTTTGAAATAGTTTATTCATATCAGGAGCCTAACCAGGTCCACACATTGTATTTGGTGGATAGGTCCTTTTTAACCTATAGATTCCTCCCTAATATTTTTTCCTTGCAATTTATTTATTGGAGAATGCAGGTCATTTGTCTTATATAGTTTCCCAGAAAATGGGTATTCTGGTTGCATACTGTCCCCATGCTGTCTTCAATATGATTCTCTGTCCCCTGTTAAACTTACAGCTAGGTATGATTCAGGTTCCAGTTTTTGGCAAATATTTCAGAGGCTTTGGTGTATAGTAACGTCAGAAATTCATGTCTACTGTCTCTCTTTCGTAGTGTTCTAGTAGCCTCCTGTGCACACCCCTACCATAGTACAACCATAACACCCTGTATTAGTCAGCTCAGGCTGATAACAAAGGTCTGGCAGGGTTGGTTCCTGGTGGGGGTTCTCTTCTTGCCTTGTAGATGGCTGCCTTCTTGCTGTGTCTTCACATGTGGACAAAGCTCTGGTGTCTCTTCCCCTTCTTATAAAGGCACCAGTCCTATCAGATCACCCCCCCCACCTTATGACCCCATTTAACATTTGTCACTTCTTCACGGGCCCTATCTTCAAATACAGTCACATGAAGTTTAGGGCTTCAACATATGAATTTTGAAGAGACCGAAACATTCAGTCTACACTATACCTTAAAATTGTCTGTTTTAAAAATAATCTTGTTTAAAGACTAGTTTTGTTTAACAGAAAAGTTGCAAAGATAGTGCAGAGATTTCCTGTATACTCCTGACCCCGCTTCACTATTGTTAATATTCTATATCACCACAAAATCTGTATCACAACTAAGAAATCAACATTGGTTCATTGCTATTAACTATGCTTGATGCTTTATTTGTCTTTCATCAACTTTTCCTCAATGTCCTTTTTCTGTTCCAGGATCCAGTCCAGGATGGCAGGTCACATCCAGCAATCGCGTCTCCTTAGCCTTTGCTGGTCTGTGACAGTTCCTCAGATTTCTGTTGTTCTTCATCACTTCGACAGTTTTGAGGAGCACTTTCCAGGTTTTTATTGCAGAATGTCCCCCAGTTTGGGTTTGCTTGATGGTTTTCTCTAGTTAGTGTGGGGTTATAGGATTTTTGAGAGGGCGACCGCAGAGGTAAAGTGTCATTCTCATCATAGTGTATTATGGATACATGCTATCAACAGGACTTATACTGATGAGGTTAACCCTGATTGCCTAGCTGAGGTAGGCTTTGTCAGGTTTTTCCACCGTAAAGTTATTTTCCACCCCCGTGTCCCTCCCAGGCTCTTTTTTTTGGAAGTAAGTTACTAAGTGAATCCCACGTTTAAGGGGGGAAGAGAGAAGTATCTACAGATTAATTTGGAATTCTTCTATATAGAAGATTTATCTCATCTCTCTCATTTTTTATTGTTCAATCATTTATTTACATCTATATGGATATTTATTTTATGCCTTTTATATGGGTCATGCACCATAGAAAAATAAGTGGTGAGCTGCATTTGGCCTGTAGGCCATAGTTTTATGATTCCTAGTCTAGAATTCTCCTCAGGAAGAACTCATATGAACAATATTCCCTGAGTTATTCTATTTTTATACAAGTTTGTGGTCTTTATATACAAAATTTACATTGGGCCAGGTGTGGTGGCACACGCCTGCAATCCCAGCACTTTGGGAGGTTGAGGTGGGAGAATTGCTTGAGGCCAGGAGTTTAAGACCAGGCTGGGCAAAATAGCGAGACACCATCTCTACAAAAAATTTAAAAAAATTAGCCAGGCATGGTGGCATGTGCCTGTAGTCCCAGCTATTTGGGAGGCTGAGGCAGGAGGATCACTTGAGCCCAGGAGTTCAAGGCTGCAGTGAGCTATGATCGTACCACTGCACTCCAGCCTGGGCAACAGAGCAAGACCCTGTCTCTTAAAAAAAAAAAGTTTCATTGGCTGGATAGAAAATGCCTTTTCCATTTCTGTAAAGAAAGGCTGTTGAAATTTTGATAGGAATTGCATTAAATCTGTAGATTACTTAGGGTAATACTGACATCTTAACAAGATAATTACTTGAGTATCTTAAATTATTGCCTTTTGGCATAGTGTTGCTTTTGAAAAGTCTGATGTCAACCTAGTATTATTTCCCTTATAAACAACTTGGTCTTTTTGTCTTATTGTCCAAAGGGATTTTTCTTTTCTCTTTAAAATCCAGCAGTTTTACTAGAATATTTCTCATTGTTGGCCAGCTGGGTTGATTTTCCCATGTAAATGGAGTGACTTTTCAGTATATAGTTTTATGTCTTTTATTGAAAAATACAATTCCTGTGTTATAGTTTTTTAATAGTTTTTTTCCATTGCCCTTCCTTCCTTCCTTCCTTCCTTCCTTCCTTCCTTCCTTCCTTCCTTTTTCTTTTCTTTCTTCTTTTTTATGTATGTTTATAAAAATATATATAAATATATTTTCATTTCAGCATATTATGGGGGTACAAATGTTTAGGTTATGTATATTGCCCTTGCCCCACCTGAGTCAGAGCTTCAAGCACGTACATCCCCCAGATGGTGTGCACTGCACCCATTAGGTGTGAATATACCCATCCCCTCCCCCCCACCTGCCTGACACCAGATGAATGTTACTACTATATGTGTACATAAGTGTTGATCAGTTAATACCAATTTGATGGTGAGTATATGTGGTGCTTGTTTTTCCATTCTTCTGGTACTTCACTTAGTAGAATGGGCTCCAGCTCTATCCAGGATAATACAAGAGGCACTAGATCACCATTGTTTTTTGTGGCTGAGTACAACTCCACGGTATACACATACCACATTTTATTAATCCATCCATGTATTGATGGGCTGTTGGGTTGTTTCCACATCTTTGCAATTGTGAATTGTGCTGCTATAAACATTCTAGTGCAGATGTCTTTTTCTTATAGAATGTCTTTTTTTCCTTTGGGTAGATGCCCAGTAATGGGATTGCTGGATCAAACGGTAGTTCTACTTTTAGCTCTTTGTGGTATCTCCATATTGCTTTCCACAGAGGTTGTGCTAGTTTGCAGTCCCACCAGCAGTGTATGAGTGTTCCTATCTCTCTGCATCCATGCCAATATTTATTGTTTTGGGACTTTTTGATAAAAGCCATTCTCACTGGAGTTAAGTGATATCTCATTGTGGTTTTGATTTGCATTTCCCTGATGATGAGAGAAGACCCCATACAGCAAAAGCAATCTTTTTTTTTTTTTTTGCCAGAAAAAAAAGGCCAACTTTATTTAAAGGAATACATCAAGTTACAGCACACTAAAACATAATATGCACAATGCCCAATAACCAATCAAAAATTACCAGGTGAACAAAGAAGCAGGAAAATATGAACCATAAATCATAGAATAATCAATTTTTAAAAACAGAGATTACAGAGATAATAGAATTATCATTAAAAGATGTTACAACAAATATATATATCACATATACATTATGTGTGTATATGTATTCTAAATATATATATTTTAAATATAAATATATGTTCTAAAAGGTAGTAGAAACTATTGATAAGATGTATAATAATGCAAAATATATTTTAAAAACCCAAATGGCACTCCTACAAGTGAAAAATAGAATATCTGGAAAGAAAAATACACTGGAAAAATTCTTATTAATAACTGATTCAATACTGCAGAAGTATAAATCCATGAACTTGAACACATAGAACTAGAAACTGTCAAAAACAACCAGAAACAAAGAGAGTAAAAAAACAAATAAAAGACTGGAAAAAATGGGAAAACATGAACAGTGCATCAGTGAGATGATAACAAAGGCTCTAACATACATGTAATTAGAGTCCCAGAAGAAGAGGAAAAACAAATGACATAAAAAATTAAATAACAATTGCCAAATTTGCGAAAGCTAAACACACAGATCTAAGAATTTCAACAAATCCAAAGCAGAATAAACACAAAAGAAACCACACCTAAGCTCTTCATAATCAATTTGATGAATACCAGTGACAAATAGAAAACTTAAGAATCAGAGAAAAAATACACATTATATCTAAAAAGAAATTATATCAAAGAATAAATCACAATGTGAACTAGAAAATATTTTAAAGCACATGAAAATAAAAACACCATCTAAAATTTTGTAGCTTGCAGCTAAGGAAGAACTTAGAGGGAACTTGTTTTAAAATGATTATAGTAGAAAAGAGGGTTCTCAAATTAATGATCTAAATTGATTATCAAATTAGTGATCTTAAGAAATTTATAACCAAAATAATCAAAGGAAGAAAATAATAAAGAGGAGGAAATAAAAAGAGAAAAGCAAAAGCAATCTTAAGCAAAAAGAACAAATTGGGAGGCATCAATTTATCAGACTTCAAGCCATACTACAAGGCTATCGTAACTAAAATAGCATAGTACTGGCACAAGAATAGAGACATAGACCAATGGAACAGAACTGAGAACCCAGATATAAAACCATCCTCATATAGCCATCTAATATTTAACAATGCAGACAAAAACATACACTGGGGAATTGTTTAATTATTTAATAAATGGTGGTGGGAAAATTTGATAGCCACGTGTGGAAGACTGAAACAGGATCCACACCTCTTACCTCTCACAAAAATCAACTCATGGTGGATAACAGATCTAAACCTAAGGCATGACACTATAAGAATTCTAGAAGAAAATGTTGGCAAAACTCTTATAGATATTGGCCTAGAGAAAGAATTTATGAAGAAGACCCCAAAGGCAATCACAGCAACAAAAATAAATAAATGGGACCTGATTAAATTAAAAAGCTTCTGCACAGTCAAGGAAACTATTGAGGGAGCAAACAGACAACCTACAGAGAAAATATTTGCATATTACACATCCAATAAAGGGCTGATAACTAGAATCTATACAGAACTCAGGAAAATCAGCAAGAAAAATCAAATAACCCCATTAAAAAGTGGGCAAGGGCGATGAACAGAAACTTTTCAAAAGAAGACAAACTAATGGCCAAGAAACATATGGAAAAATACTCAACATTTCTCTAATCATCAGGGAAATGCAAACCTTTTCTTTTTTGGATATTTCTATTTTACTTGTATTGATTCTTCTTTGCCAATCTTCTACATCTATCACATTTTCTCAAATCTTTTTCATCTTTCTTTATTTTTAAAAAATTTGGTTTGTTTTTCTCCTTCCCACCTCTTGGTTTTTTTTCTTTTTTTTTTCTTTATTGAAGTGTAATTTACATGGCATGTCTTTATTTTAAGTGTACAATTAAATGGTTATTAGTAAATTTACCAAGTTGTACAGCTATTCACATAAATCAGTTTTAGAGGATTTCCTAGCCCCTATTGAGACCCCTAATACCCATCCCCCCCAAAATTTCAAGCATGCCCCTCCCCTTCATAGTGCTCACCACATCTCTCAGATGTGGGTCTCCCCCCCACCCCCCAAATCCCTAGTGAACATTACCACCATTTGAGCACCATAGTGTTAATCAGTCAATACCAATTTGATGGCAAGTACAAGTCCACCTCCCGGTTTTCTTAAAGACATTTCCCTTATTTGCTCTTGTGTTCCATCTAGTTTAATCTTTAGCTTCGGAAAGTTTCTCCTTTCTCCAATTCTTTCTTGAATTCATCATCTTTTTTTCAGAACTTCCTTTTATCCAATCATCTTATTTTGAGTTTTTCAAATTCTAAATTTTGGTGTTCAATTATAACTTCTATAATTTGCTTAACTTTTAGATGGCTGGAAAGTCTGGTGTTAGGAAGTAACCACTTGAACTAAAGCCAACCCAATTTTCCTAATTTTTAAAGTTCATTTTGAAATGTTAGGTCCTTATTTTGTCAGTACATATTTCTAGCATACTTTCATTATTCATAGCAAAGTTATTCTGCACATTAATACATTAATTTTTTTGTTCTTTTAGTAATTTTTATATGGGATTAATTGTGGTCCTTTACTATTGCCCATGCTATTTGAATTGGGGCATGACTGTTTTCCTAATTTCATGGTTTGAGGGCTTCTTTCTCTGTGGTTTCGAAAAGTGACCCCGAAAATGAACTTTCTGTTTCTTTTCCTACTTTTAACTATACTTTCTCTTTCCTTTCCCCAAATTTCTCCTTCTTCATTAAATTGAATTCTATTTCAAGCAGTATCTTCTTAGTGGGAGGCTTTTCTGGAAAGGAGTTTTGGCTTGTTCATTAGTCTTGAGAATTTATACAGCCAGTACCATATCAGGGATATTTGGGAGACCTGAGACCCTTTCAAGGTATCTGAAAGTTTTAAACTATTTCATTATAGCCGGGCACGGTGGCTCACGCCTGTAATCCTAGCACTCTGAGAGGCTGAGGTGGGTGGATCGCTCAAGGTCAGGAGTTCAAAACCAGCCTGAGCAAGAGCAAGACCCCATCTCTACTAAAAAATAGAAAGAAATTAATTGGCCAACTAAAAATATAGAGAAAAAATTAGCTGGGCACAGTGGTGCATGCCTGTGGTCCCAGCTACTCAGGAGGCTGAGGCAGGAGGATCGCTTGAGCCCAGGAGTTTGAGGTTGCTGTGAGCTAGGCTGACGCCACGGCACTGTAGCCCCGGCAACAGAGTGAGACTGTCTCAAAAACAAAACAAAACAACAAAAAAAACTATTTCATTATAATAGTAAGATGTTATGTACATATGTACATTTTTCACTCATGAATGTATAGAGGAAATTTCCAGAGCCTATATAATGGGTGATGCTTTAACAGATTATATGCAGAGGCAGCTATGAGAATCCAGCTGTCTTCTATTAAGTTAGACCTTAAAGAGACTTGTAAAAATTTAAAACAATGCCACTCCTCTCACCGATTTTTTGAATATATATTTTCCATAAAGATATTTAACTAGTCTTGAGTTAATTATATTCCTTTAAAGTGAGTTATTACTTCAGAAATTTCCATTTTAGTTTCTAATATGTATATATCAACAGATATAATACACAGAAGCAAAACTTCTTTGAGGAACTTAATAATCTTTAGATAAGCAAAGGGGTCCTGAGACAAAAAGTTAGGACTGCTACAGTAGCAGCCATTGTACTGTGTGTGTACATTTCAGTTCTTCTACATCTTTGCTGATTCTGTCTAGCAGTTCTATCAGTTTCTGAGAGTTGGATGTTGAAATCCCCAGCTACACTTGTGGATTTGTCTATTTCTCCTTTCAGATCTATCAGTTTTTGCTTCATGTATTTTGAAACTCTGTTACTTGGTGTGTACATATTTAGGATTGTTATGTGTCCCTAATGGAGTGATCCTTTTATCACTGTGTACTGTTTAGTAATTTTCTTTGCTCTAAATTCTACTTTATCTAATACTAATATTTTTTTTAAAAGTTAATGTTTCCATGATATATCTTTTTCTATCATTTTACTTTTAACCTACTTATGACATTATGTTTGAGTGAGTTTTTGAAAACAGCATATGGAGTCACTTTTTTATCCATTAAGTCAATTTTTTAACTGATGTATTTAGATCATTTGAATTTATTTATTGATATGTTAGTGCTTAACTTAGCCATCTTATTGTGTTCTGCTTGTGTCAACAGAAAAAACCAAAACTGTGTAAAATAATTTAAAGAGATTTATCCTGAGCCAAATAGTGACTGTAGCTTGGGGAACATATTTCAAGAGAGCCTGAGAAAATGCACCCAAGGTAGCTGGGTTATAGTTTGGTTTTATACATTTTAAGGGGCTAGGAATTTCAGGTAAAATCATGTATCACTACATGGAAGGTATATATTGGTTTGGCCTGAAAAGATGGGACATCCTGAAGCCTGCTTACAGGTTATAAGTGAGTTTACAGACTCTTTGACTTGTAATTGGGTAAGGAAATAAAGCTTTGTCTAGAGGTTTGGAATCAGTAGAAAGGAATGTTTTAGGATAAGGAAATCTGTTAATCAGAGAGCAAAACACAATATACTAACTCAAAGTGATCTGTTAAGCAAATTGATGCCCTGTAGGTGTGACTTAACCTTTGGCTTACATGGGCTTAGGTCCTGTTTGCAATTAAACTCCAAAAGGGAGGGGGTATAATGAGGTATCTCTGACCTTTCCCTTCATGGCTGAGAACTCAGTTTTAAAGCTTTTCTGGGGGGATGTCCATTCAATTGTCAGGGGTCTTAGAATTTTATTTTTAGTTTACACTTGCTTTCTGTGTTTTTCATTCCTCTGTTTCTTTTCTTAATTTTCTGTGGGTTATTTGAATATTTTCTAAAAATTCCATCTTGACTTATTTTAGTTTTTGAGTGTATCACTTGGTATAGTTTTCCTAGTGATTACTCTAAGTATTGCATATATCCAAATGTAACTTAGCACAGTCTATTGGTGTCGATGTTTTACTACTTTGAATGAAGTAGGGAAACCTCTTACCCTCCATAGTCCTCATGTCCTCCCTAGTCCTATAATGTCCTCATACCCTCCCTAGCTCTTAAATATAATCACCTTAGGTAGTTCCTCTATCTGAATTGAATATCACATCAAATGGGGCCGTAATTTTCAGTAATTAAATATAACTGAATAAACTCATAGGGATAGTCCATTATATTTACTCATTCCAATGTCCTTTTTTCTTTTCTGAAGTTCCAAGCCTTCTTCTGTTATCCTTTGCTTCTGTTTAGATAATTACCTTTAGCCATTCTTTGGGCACTCCATTATGAATATTTATACAAAAATTCTTGACAGAGTACTACAAATCAAATTCAGTAGCATTTTAAAAGGACTATACACCATGATCAAATAGGATGTACTCTGGGAATGCAAGGATGGTTCAACATATGAAAATCAATCAATTAATACATTATAGAATAAGGAAAAATACCTACATGATCATCTCAACTGTTAAAGAAAAAGCATTTGATGAGATAATAAAAATACTAAACAAACTAGGGATAGAAAGAAACTACCTCAACAAAATAAAAACCATACATGAAAAACCCACAGTGAACATCATACCCAATAGTGAAAGACTGCAAGCTTTTCCTCTAATATCAGGAAAAAGGCAAGAATGTCTGCTTTTGCCACTTCTATTCAACATAGTACTGGAAATTTTAGCCATAGAAATTAGGCAAAATAAATAAATAAAGGCATCCAAACTGGAAAGGAAGAAGTAAAATTGTCTCTGCAGATGATCTGATCTCATATATAGAAAACCCTAAAGATTCTGCAAAAAACTTCTCAGAAGTTTCAGAAGTATTCAGCAAAGTAGCAGTGTACAAAGTCAACACATAAAAATCAGCTGCATTTTATACACTAACAATGAACAATCTAAAAAGAAAATTACAAAAACAATTCCATTTACAACAGCATCAAAAAGAGTAAAATACTTAGAATTAACTTATCCAAAGAAGTGAAAGACTTCTACAATAAAAACTAAAATGCATTGCTGAATAAACCCTTGATAGAAGAAGAAACACAAATATCTCAAAACATTTAATAAGATAACACATTGAGGTACTATCTCACACCATCTGAATCTGGCAAAAATCAAGATGTCAGACAATACTAAGTGTTGACAAGGATTCAGAGCAGTGGGAACTCTCACTTATGGCTATTGGGAGTATAAACTGGCACAATTTGTCATTGCATGGAAAATTGAACCCTAAAGCTCATAAATTCCACTCTTAGCTACATGGCCTAGAAAAACTCTTGCCCATGTGCACCCAGAGACATGTGCAAATATAAACAAGCCAAATATCCATCAGAAGTAAAAGGAATAATTTCTAGAGTATCCACCCTATGGAATCCTGTGCAGCAGTGAACAGAAATGAACTACTTTTCACATCAATATGAATGTGAGTAGCATGTTGAACAAAAAAAAAAGTTAGAGGAGAATATGCACTGCATTTTTTTATTTATGTAAAGTTCTAAAATAGGCAAAACCAAGCAATATATTGTTTAAGATAGAATTATAAAGGTATAGTGGAAACACTGAGGAGAAGCAGGGAATTTTGTCTTCTGTATTAGTTTGCTAGGGCCACCATTACAAAGTATCACAGACTAGGCAGCTTTTTTCCTTTTCTTTTCTTTTTTTTTTTTTTTTTTTTTTGAGACACAGTCTCATTCTATTGCCTGGGCTAGAGTGCTGTGGCGTCAGCCTAGCTCACAGCAACCTCAAATTCTTGGGCTCAAGCAATCCTTCTGCCTCAGCCTCCCAAGTAGCTGGGACTACGGGCATGTGCCACCATGCCCGGCTAATTTTTTCTCTATATATTTTAGTTGGCCAATTAATTTCTTTCTATTTTTAGTAGAGACAGGGTCTCACTCTTGCTCAGGCTGGTTTCGAACTCCTAACCTTGAAGGATCCTCCCGCCTCGGCCTCCCAGAGTGCTAGGATTACAGACGTGAGCCACCGCGCCCGGCCTAGGCAGCTTAAACAACAGAAATTTGTTCTGGAGGCCAGAGGTCTGAGATATCAAGGTGTCACAAGGATTAGTTCTTTCTGAGTCGTCTCTCCTTGGCTTACAAATGGCTGTCTTCTCCCTGTGTCTTCACATATTCTTCCCTCTCTCCACGTCTTTGTCCTCATTTCTTCTTATAAGAACACCAGTCAGATTGGAATAGGGAACACATCAGTGACTTCATCTCATTTTAATTATCTCTTTAAAGACCCTATTTCCAAAGACAATCACATTCCAAGGTGATGGGGGTTAGAATGTCACCATATGAGTTCTATGGGGAAGACATAAAGTACATAACACCTCCCCACCTCTTTGGCTTGTGGGGTAGTTAGGTAGTTGAATTTAATTATATTTAACAAAAAGTTAATTAGCACATATTCTGTTTCAAGGAAACAGCTGAGTTTTGAAGGACATTGGAAGTAACTGGATGATAAAGTGTTCAGTAGTATTTTTTCAGCATTGTATAGAAAGAATTAAAGTGTGGACTGAAGGAGGTATCTAGGTGGAAGACAATGCAGAATTAATTAGGGTGACAACAGAGGTACAAAAGATGGCATGGACAAGCACTAGATTTGTAGATATGGATACATACCAGACTTATGTCTCAGTCTGTTTTGTGCAGCTATCATAGAATACCTGAGGCTGGGTAGCTTATAAACAACAGATAAATATTTCTCATAGTTCTGGAGGCTGGGAAGCCCAAGATGAAGGCACCACCATCTGGTGAGGGTTGCTCTCTGCTTCCAAAATGGTGCCTTGAATGCTGTATCCTCTGGAGGGAATGAATCTGTGGACTTACGTAGCAGAAGGTGGAAGGACCAAAAAGGACCAAGCTCCATCTGTCAAGCCCTTTTATAATGGCACCAATCTGTTCATGAGGGCAGAGCCTTCATGCCCTAAACACCTGATAAAAAGCTACACCTCTCTATATTGTTGCATTGGAGATTAAGTTTCCAACACATGAATTTTGGGGAATACATTCAGACTATAACATTCTGCCCCTGACTCCCCAAATTTATGTCCTTATGTGAACTAAAATAAAATTTTAAGCCCCACCCTCTAGCTGACTGAATGGTCTCCCTCTTGGCCAAGGGACCCCAGAAAAACCTTAAAGCTGAGTTTCCAGTCAGTCATGAGGAGAAGGGAGGTCAGAGACAACAAGTTATGCCCCCTCCCTTCTGGAGTTACTCTTTGTAATAGTAAGATAGTAAGGCCATGTAAGGCAAAGGTTAAACCACAACAGCAGGTCATCAATTCACTTAACAGATCTCATGAGTCTATGACTTGTCTCTGATTAACAGACTTCCTCATCTTAACTTAAAACATTCCAAGCCATTAGACAAAGCTTCATTTGTTTAACCAATTACAAATCCAAGAATCTTTAAACCCACCTATAAATTATAAGCCCTCTGCTTTGAGATAACCTGCTGGGCCAAACCAATGTGTGCCTTCCATGTATTGATTTATGATTTTATGCATAATTCCTGTCTCCCTAAAATGTATAAAACCAAACTGTAATCAAACCACAGCATGACCACTTGCTCAAGGCTTCTTGGGCATGGCTCTTCAGGCCTTGGTCACACACATTCAGCTCAGAACAAACCTCTTTAAATTATTTTACAGAGTTTGGGTTCTTTTCTGTTGACATTTCTCACATGCAAAATACATTCATTCCATCTCAGTAGCCCCAAAAGTCTTAACTTGTTCCAGCACCAACTCAAAAGTCTCATCTAAATCAGTTATGAGTGAGACTCAAAGTATGATTCATCCTGAGGCAAACTGCTCTCCACCTGTGAGCCTGTGAAATCGAACAAGTTATATAACTCTAAAACACAATGGTGGGGTAGGTATTGGATAAATATTCTCATTCCAAAAAGGAGTAATAGGAAAGAATTAAGGAGTAATAGGTACCAACAAAGTCCAAAACCCAGCAGGACAAACAACATTAAATCTTGACGCCACGTCCTACCTTCCAGACACACTGGAGGGGGAGGTTAGGTCCCCATGGCCCCAGGCAGGCCCACTCCAACAGCTTTGCTGGGGCATAGCCCATGCTTCTGCTCTCACACGTTGAAATCACAAGCTTGCAGCTTTCCCAGGCTGGCACTGCATCCTGGTGGCTCTACACTTCTCGAGTCTCAGGGTCAGGCCTGCTCCCATGGCTCCACTAGGCACTGCCCTAGTGGGGGCTTTCTGCAGTGGCTCTACTTCTGTAGCAGGTCTGCCTGGGCCCTGAAGCTCTGTGAGGCACCCTTTGAAATCTACGTGAAGGAAGCCATGCCTCCACAGCTCTTGCACTCTGCACACCTGAAGAATTAGCACCACGTGGACATTGCCAAGGCTCACTTCTTGTGCCCACCATAGTGGCCTGAGCCACACCCAGGCCTGCTTGAGTCAGTGCTGGTATGGCCAAGTAGCACTGTTTCAGAATGCAGGGAACAGAGACCCTAGGCAGCCCTCAGCAGTGAGTGCTGAGGTCCCATGGGCACCCTGGGACTCTCCTCAAAATTGTTCTGCCCCCAAGTCCCCAGTGTGGCCTTTGATGGGTGTGGCTGCCTCCTCCCCCCAATCTCTGAAATGCCTTTGGGGTCATTCTCCCAATGTCTTGATGAATAGTACCTGGCTTTCTTCTATCCACACTGATCTCCTTACCAAATGGTAGCTTGGCCACATCCTTGGTGTTCTCTCCTAAACACACTTTTAATTCTTTACATGGCTAGGCTGAGACTTTTCCAAATCTTTACATTCTGCTTCCCTTTTAATCATATATTCTGCTTTAAAATCATTTCTCTTCTCTCATTTTACTATAAGCAGTTAAGAGAAGCCACTTAGCATGCTGAACACCTTGCTGCCTAGAAATGTTTTCTGCCAAATATCCTAGTCCATTGCTTACAAGCGTTGCCTCTTACAAAGTCCTACAAAACAGACATAATTCAGCCAAGCTCTTTGCCACTTTTTAATAAGGGTGGGCTTTCCCCCAATTTCCAATAAAATATTCCTCATTTCTGTCTATGACCTAATCAGAACAGCCTTTACTATCCATGTTTCTACCAACTTTCTGTTCAAAACCACTTACATATTAATAATTACTAATAATTTCTAAGAAGAATAAAATTTTCCCTACAGCTTTCCTCTTCTGGGCCCTCACCAGAATCACCCTTAACACTCCACTTACGGTAATATAAGTTTTTTCCAGCATTCACTTCAAAACTGTTTCAGTGTCTGCCCATTACCCAGTTCCAAAGCCATGCCCACATTTTTTGGTATTTGTTATAGCAACACCCCACTCCTCTGGTACCAATTTATGTCTTAGTCCATTTTGAACCACTGAAACAGAGTACCTTAGCCTGGGTAGCTTATAAACAACAGACATTTACTTCTCACAGACTTGGAGGGCTGAGAGGGCCAAGATCAAGTTACCATCATTTGGTGAGGCCTGCTCTCTGCTTCCAAGATGGTGCTTTGAGCGCTGTGTCCTCTGGAGCAGAGGGATCCTGTGTCCTTACATGGCAGAAGATGGAAGGGCAAATAAGGACCAGACTCTCTACATCAGGCCCTCTTATGACCTAAACACCTCCCAAAAGGCTGCAGCTCCCTACACCATTGCAATGGGAATTTTCCACCACATGAATTTTGGGGGACACATTCAGATCATAGCAACTTATCTCCTAGATGGAAGGATAAATGACTGAATAAATGATTCCTGTGTGTCCCCAGATTCAGGACAGAGCCAAGCAGAATAGGCACAAATCTGTTGCTGAGAGAATGAGTTTTATATTGGTCTCTTGTATTGGAGCTCTACTGTGAGCATGCAGTAGATTAAGCATGCAATAATTAAAAAATGATTATCTAATCTAGATCTTATCAAAATTAGTTCAGGAAACATCACCTACCAGGCCCATGAACATTAAGTTTAATATTAGGTTGAACCATATGAAATGGCCAATACTTGGTAATTTTTCACCTAAAAATGGCCACTACATATGGTTGAAACTAAATCAAAACCTGAGTAGTTTGTTATTAAGAAGAGAAAAAAAAAATGATAAAGCAATCCACTAAATGAAAACCAGAGGGTATTGGCACAGACTGCAACCTAATGGTCAAGTATAGGTAGGAACCCATCCCCAAAATGAAATTTCTCCCCCAAACAGACAATCTTATAAGTAAAATATTTTTCCATTTAAATCAAGAAAGCCAGGAGGCAAGGGCTTGGCAGCCTTCTCTCACTATATAAATTATAGTGGGTGTATGAAACTTTTATTTTCACTGCAAAGGTTTCATGACATTAAAGTCTTATTGGGACATTACTTTTAATGACTGGATGGCTGAGAACAAAGACTCATCAAGCACTACTACTGAATGGCTCCTTTGTGATTACTTATAAATCAGTTTTATTGTCAGTGTTTGGCTATCAGAGATCAGCTCATGCCTGAAAGCGTAACTAAAAAAATAATGCACCACTAAGGAGCAGGATTTTGTTGAATTTTTCTTCTGCCACTTTATCTGTAGACAATTTTCAACCATCTAGTGTTGAGAAGGGCTCCTTTAGGTAACATGCTATTCTTGGGGCCACATTCACAGAAATAAAAAGTACCAAAGGGAATGTCATTCTCGATTTACCTGCACTGAAAATATATTAATCCTTGTTAATTTGGAACAACAACAATAAAGATCCCATGAGGAAGTTATCACTTTTCATCAACCCTCACAATAAATATTTGAGGGCTGTCAAAGTAAAAAAATTGAGGCATACACTCTGCTACAATGCACTGTCCCCGAATATTTTTTTCAGACACATGGAGAACAGTCTGAAATAGTACGTGAGCATATCAGCAAGTATTCTTCATTTAAGAGAAAAAAGAAATTTTTGGATTATGATATATGGTCATTTTCATGGAATCCAGAGTGACGAAGCACACACTCTTTCTCAGATAAAACTGGGAAGTTGGTTAAAGAAATGACTAAGTAAATCAGCATAGAATTTCTGAGGTATGCAAATGAATGAAACAAGTTCTACACCAGCAGCAGCAACACCTCTCAGCAGGCATTAGCAAGCTCTCTGAAGAAGAAATTATGCTCTTCCTCTAAGTGTGATATGTTAGACATCATCCCATGATAGTAACAGAGCAAACTCAGTCTTCTGCAGAGGACAGAAAATGTGTGATGGTTTCACTGAAGTCATGGATAATATGGTTCTAACACTGTCATGAAATCTTGTGCTAAAAGGACCTCGAGGTCCCTGACGGTGCTCTGCACTGGGCAGCTTCACCTGGTTAACAGTCTCACAGGCAGGCAGCATGAGCAGGGAGGAGGGCACAGAGTGGAGTCCATCAGACTTGGCATCCTTTGTCACATAGGTATGATTAAGATGTCTCTCTCAGTTTGTTTGAGAGACATCTCTCAGATGTCTCTCTCAGAATTCAGTGAGGTAACAGACATGGTTGGCCCACATAAGTTCTTAGTATGTGTGTGCCCTTGACATTTCCATTTCTGTTGAACTGAATTTTGCAACTTGTAACGTCTCCTAATACATGAGATTTCTGTCCTGTGGGCTATAAAAACTCCTCATCCACTCAAATGTAGGACAGCAGGAATCTTGTCAGCCTAGAGATTTTCTTCAATCATTCCTGTTAGTACTCGTCCATCCTGTTCCCCTCCATCTTTGGTCATTCTGAACCAACAGAAGGTTGAGGCACTAACTAGAGCTTGGCTGGCTGACTGCTCAGCCCTCAATGTGCCCACCAGGACAAACAAAGAGCAACACCTTGTCTTTATTGTCGGGGTACATACGATGCCCAAGAGTATCAAAGTAAGGAAGTACAAGACGAGGTTTTTTTTTTTTCACTTTTATTCAAATAAATACAATACTTGTATATAGCCTGATTAATTTCCCCCATCATATCTCTTTTTCAGGCTTTTCAGGTTCATGTGCTTAGATTTTTAGACATGCAGTGCTGTGGTCACATCATGACTGTTCCCTAATTTGAAACAAGTGTTTCAGATGCATACGCAAACAAACAGCTGGCTTGTCAAAAGAGCTGTCATGTCACTTGCCTATGTGTACTTGACTGAGAACAAACTTTTTTAGAGGGTAAAAACCCTATTTTTATAATGTACCTTTGGATGAAATGCAACTGTTTCCTTCTGTCTTTCCCAGGCCAGGCACTTCAGATTAAGACATTTCAGGAGTGGGCAACCCAGTTCATTAACTTGGATTTGATTTCCCAGGAAAATTCAAACAGTGTGGAAGAACACTGCATTTAGCATTTGCCATTAGAGTTAGTTAGACTGATAATGACTAAAATATTTTTGATGTGCTAGATCTTAATTCAGAAATATAGGAGTTGGAGAAATTTTATTTGTTCTAAATTAGTCTTGTTTCCCCTGAAATTCCATCTTTAAGATTAAGTATTAATAGTAGCTTCTTCAGTTTGAAATTGGTCTGATTAGTAACACCTTTATGGGGAAAAACTACTATCCTGTCCATGGCATGGCCTCTCGTATCATCACATATTAATTTAAACAAAAGTCATGGCTTCAATTGCTGATTGACAGTTTGGTCTATAATGAACTACCTTAGGTAGACATCTTTTCTTATCTGATGCCAGTTAGGGTAAAAGTAACCTGCATAGGGTCAAATTCAATTTAAAAATTTTAATTCTCATGGTAAAAATGCAGCAAAAGATAGAGCCCTGAGGCAAGTGGGTCTTTGGAGTGGCAGATTTGGGAGCGTGGGGCCAGGGCCAGGCTGCTCATGCTAATACACCATCAGCATGAGGAGTGGCCCAGCCTTGACTTCTTCCAGCTCCAAGAGTTGCTTCTGCAGAGTGGCCACAGCACCCTGATAAAGCAGGGCTGGCATAGAGCCCTGGTCCCTGCAAGACAGTTCCTGTAGAGTCCCTGGGAAAACAGAGGCAAGTCCTGCTTCTTAGCAACTTCCCACACTGCCCGCCTCTGATCCACTGCCTTTGTAAAGATGCTGTTTAGCTCAGCAGCAACCCAAGGGAGTGGGAATAAGGCTTGGTGTGTTGAAAACTGCTCCCGCCTCCTTGTGACAGCCAAGGCTGGCAAAGTTGTCTGGAAGCCTGACAAAGAGCAAGTCTACTTACTAGAAGTAAAAAAATCCCAACCACTTCACAGTCACTCCATTAAAGTAAAACTAAATCACTCTGAAAAATAACACACTTTGAAACCCTTGGTCACATTTGTAAGATGAAAAGGAAAAACAAATAATTTCAAAGAAAGTTTTTAAAAAATCCTTTAAAAATATTGTATCAATAGCCTTCTCAGTAACAAATATAAAACAGTTTAAGACACTTGGTGACTTTCTTAGGTCATGTGTCAGGGGGATGGATACACAGTGAGGTTTTACTACTGAAATTATCTATTTGGTAAAAACTCCAGGAAGAGTTCTGTCAAGAAAATGGTTGTTTTGGAAAGACGGAGTTACAACTTTCTCCAAAACGTCAAAAAGAGTAAGAATGTAAACACCACATATTTAAAATGTTAATACAACAATATAAATTCAGTCAAATAAATAAAAGAAAGTGGCACCAACATTATGGCAATTTTCCGAAACAAAAATGTAGCTCAAGGATACTTTAAAATAAATAATGGCTCCAACTAGGAACGATCGTTGTCAGCACAAATGACAGCATTCAAAGTAAAGTGCTAAGTAGCTCCACAAACTTCAACTTATTCACATATGAACTGGATAGTTAGGTTGGAAATACTCATCATGAGGGAAAATCAGCTTCACTAGAGGCCAGGCTTAGGGCCGTCTTTTGTCATTTTTCTTTTTTCTTCCAGAGTGTGCTTAAATATTTTCTTCAGGGTGCTGTAAACTATCGGTCCATTTTCAGAATCAAAATTAACCTACAGACAAAGAAATTTATATTCAGGACACTATAACAAGAATTTTAACCAGTCTCTATTTGGGGAAAAAAGAAAGAGGTAGAGAAAAAACTAAGTCTTACAAACATAAATATATGTAATTTTAAAAATACACAATGAATTTTGCACATTTTAATTGAAAGACTACATTAGAACTGTCAATCATGCCAATACCAAACTTACGAATGAAAACTCAAAAATTAAATCTAGTGCCTGGATATTTAGTATAATCACATATACCTAGTCATGAAGCAAGTCAGTAGTGATGTGAAGTAAGTTTTTAATTCAGAGACTAATCATTGATGGTATAAGGGAAAAGTATTCCTTATCAGAACAAAGCACATCAGCTGTAAGTGTCCAGAGAGGCCCTGTGGCCACTCTGGGGCAGAGTCAGAGCAACCTGAACAGAAAGCTTGGCTCTCTACCTGCCAGCTGTGTGTCCTCACCTCACACCCAGCCACTCTAGGCCTCAAGTTCATCTTCTGTAAAATAGAGACCACAATATCCTTTTCCTTCAGATTTTGTATCTATGAGAGTCTAACATAACTTTGGCATATAAAAATCCTCAATAAAGGTTAGTTTCTTTCCCCTTGATGGGAAGGTACCATGTACACGTTTGGATGCTTTGCCCTAGTTTACCATACTCTGGGTTAGGAGTGAGGGTAGGACAGAGAACCAGAGTAAGTACCCCAGTCTCCCACCCCACCCCATCCCCAGAAAGTGTGACTCACTGAGAAAGAATCAGGATCACACAATCACTGCCTCCCCCCTTCTCTGATAAATTTTGACAAAGGGAAGTTTGTTCCTTTGTCAATAACTATAAAAGAGCTGAGATTTTACCCTACTTAGCTTGATGGTATCACACTGGTACAACATACAAGGCTCCTGGGTCAAAGACAAACAACTTCATTCCTCATGGCTGCACGTGCTTCCTACTCACATGGGTTCCTCCTGCCTCCCACGTGCCGTGGGGGCAATGTGGAGGGGCCCAGCTGCAGGCTGCACAAGCAGGGGGTTTGCATCATAGCTGAGGAGCCCCAAGTTTAAGAAATCTCCATGTTTTATAAGGGGGCTGCAAGCAAACCTGCCAACCTTTGCTCTGAAGGGAAATATCACGATTACCTGGGAAGGCAGAACCACATGCCTTCTGTCCCACAGGCAGAGCTATACAGACATCCATGAAGAGCTGGTCCCCAAAGAGAGCTGTCAGTACATCTGCTCATCAGACTGTGCAGAGATATGAGAGACCCAAGGAGAACTGCCTTCTAACATTTTTATAGACAGATTTTAAACAACTGCTTATCTAATTCTTCATTAGTATCCCCTTACAAGGGTAACAATAGTTGTAAAGAATTCCTATCACTTTCAGAAACACCAATATTAAGGATTTTTGGTTCAAATTCAGAGATTTAATTTTGTCTTGACCACTACATTGTCTATCTATTTACAAAAACTCCTTATTAACATTAATAATGGTTTGAATTGTTTACTTTCCTAAACATCAAACCATAACCCCTCTCACATGGTAGACATCCTCTCAGTCTACAAAAACGTAAATATAGATGTAAACGATCACGTGACCTGGATTTGAGACCATTGACTCTGGACACTGTGGAGAACAGACTGAAAAGATGTCAGGTGGTTAATGCCATAAAATCCAGACAAGGAACAAGGAAGACTGCAGGAAGAACATCACTTTGGAAAGAGTGGAGGAGAAGGAGATTGGACAAATGTTAAAAAGAAAGAATCTTCACAACTTGGGAATGAGTACAAATGATAACTGCTATTATCATTAATGTTACCACAGATACTGTCATTCAAAATCTGGGTTCTTTGTTTAATAGCATTTTCATATCATATATGAGAGACACCAAATAAATTAGCTGAAGGGGTGAGGGGAACCTTTGCTCTTGGCATGAACCTGGCTTTTTATTTCAGGTAGCAAAAACTGCTATAAGCAAAAAGGATGTGCTTTTAGAAAGGAAACAGTTTTTTACTCTTTCCTTAGAATATGCCAACCAGGACACCACATCAAACTGGCAATGTTGGATGTTTAATTCTCAATAGATGTTTTTTTGTTTAAATCCAAGGTAGAACTTGCTCAACAAACAAAGATTCTCTGACTCCTCTGACTCCTACAAGGCACATGATTTAAAATTATGTACTCAACACCCAATTGTTTCTCTTCTCCATTATAAAAGCTCTTTGTTTCAATGTTCTCCTTTAAAAATCCCTCCATTCAGCTCTTCCTACTCTCACTGTTTGGAAAATGATTTTTTTTTGAGGGGGGAATTCTGCAACAACCTCAAGAAATGTCAAAGACATTTCCATAAAGGGAAACACAGCTAAAAGTTTTATTTTAGAGGGGGATGATGACTTCTGGATTCTGATTTACAAAGATGATGCTGATTTGTGGTACAGAAGGAGAAAAAGAACGTGACCTACCTTAGTGAAAGCTTTAATGGCATGAACAAGGAAAGCTTCCTCCACGTCCACGGGAACCGTCTTCAGGCTCACGATGCAATGTAACACACAGAGAATAGTCTGGTGTTGTCCCTGTTTTTACAGAAATCAAAATCAAAACAGTTGTTTGAAAAATGCCTCAAGAAATCTATTCAAAACAATTGTAGAGTTGAGAATTAGTTTGTCACCAAGTATTCATAATCTCAAATGCTAAAATATCTACCAAGAGCTCTACCAAATGTTTATTGTTATGTGTTAATATAATCTGAAAAGCTTTCAGGAGAGAATATCAAAGCTGGTTAGTTAGTGCACAATGTACAACTGAATCTGAAGATCAGTACAATTTTAAACCAGATGTTTCTCTTGCAGTGCACAGGATTGATTTTTCTATTCTTGTTATTTCTGGATATAAGCATTTTGGTTCAGCTAGTAAATGCTGACGTGTCACGGTGAGGTGTGGACTAACCAGTCAGGCACTGGTTAGTCAGTACCTGTGTGCCTGGCCCATTGCAGATGCTATGGAGGGAGGTGATTAGATGAAGAAAGTGACAGCCCCAGCCTCCAAGGGTTGGTCCACAGTCACCTGACAAAGGTTAATCTTCTCCCTTACCATCCTCTCCTGTTTTATCTCTGCGATTTAATTTCTGAGAAAATATTCTAAGAAAAGGACTCCAGATACAGGAAAAATCTTTTCTTAAAAAAGATGTGCATTGCACAACTGTGGTGTGGTTATGTGTGTGAACATATCCGTGTGTGACGCTGTGTTTCTGTATGCATATGTGTGTGAGCATGTGTGTGTGTGTCTGGTGTGTGTGCATAGTCATTATAAAAAATTTTTAATGAAGATTTGGAAACAATGAGGAGATGCTTATATTATAGCACAGTAGGTAACTCAAGGCTGATTATTATATAGCATTGTTTCCTAAAACAAGAACAAGCCTATTTTTAAAAGAAAATTTAGTACCTTTATATGGTTAAAAATACTAAACTATATAAAAGGATTCATACAATTTCCAGCTCCCTTCCTAGATCCATTGTCTCTTAGTATCTTTCCCTAAAGGCAACCACTATTACCAGTTTCTTATTTTTCCTTCTATATTCTTCTATATTTTATACACATACAAATTAAATACATATATATATGTGACATCCCTTTTTAAAAATATAAATGAGTGCATACTCCAACCTACTTCTTAATTTTTGCCGTATGTATGCTCATAGTAAATAAGTAGAAACAAATACTCAACAGTGATAAAGCAGTTAATTATGGCACAGGCCCATGTTAGAGCATCGCATGCCCATTCCAGTCAATATTTATGAAAAGCTTACACTATTCATGGGAAAATACCTAAAATTTTTTTTTTTTTTTTTTTGAGACAGAGTATCACTCTGTTGCCCGGGCTGTAGAGTGCCGTGGCGTCAGCCTAGCTCACAGCAACCTCAAACTCCTGGGCTCAAGCAATCCTTCTGCCTCAGCCTCCCGAGTAGCTGGGACTACAGGCA
>CAUYRT010062663.1:0-54082 GCA_963574885.1 Lepilemur ruficaudatus | reverse complement strand
CATATGCATATTTTTTTGCAAGACAGATATATTTTCACAAAATGCAATCCTTTCATAATATGCTGTAGTAATCTCCCTTTTTCATTTTGCGCTACATTGTGACCATCTTAGCGTTATTATTTTGAACTGTTGTAAACATTGAGGTTGGTATAGGAAATATGACAAACACCACGTACTCAGGAGCCAGGGCTCTAGCGTCTGACTGCTTCAGTTCAAATCTTGGTTCTGCCACTTACAGGACTTGTGACGATGGACAAGTTATTTAGCTTCTCATCGCACCTGTCTATAAAATGGGATAATAGTGGTGCCCGCCTCGCTGGATTCACAGGATTAGGGGAGGTAATTCTGTCTCACACTTTGGGATGGTGCCTGACAAATGTCCCAAAGCACTCAAGCATGAATTAGCTGCTGTTGCTGTTACTATTATTATTAATAATAGTATTTGTGTATACTTTGCGATAGGCAGAACAAAGGCCCCTCACCTGAAAGATACCCACATCTCAATCCCTGGAGCCTGCGAATGTTGCTCTCTATGGCAAAAGGCTCTTTGCAGACGTGACAGAGTGAAGGATCGTGAGATGGGGACATTGTCCTGGATAACCTGGGTGGACGTGATGCAGTCTCAAGGGTTTTTATAGGAGGGAGACAGGAGGGTCAGAGTCAGAGGCAGATTGGGAGATGGTTCCTTGCTGATTTTAAGCAGGAAGGAAAGGTGGTGTGGTGGGCTTTGGGTAGAGTGTTCTGTTGGTCCCCAGGAAAGTGGCACTGATGGGTACACCTACCCTCCACTCTTGCTAGTGTCTGGGCATCCGCTTTCACAGACATGAAATTCAGAGGCAAAGACAGGGTCTTGTGAGTGTGGTCTGTGCTTCCCTCTCCCCTGGCTTGGTGTCTGATCTGTCACTGTGGGCTGAGGCTGCTGCTGCTGCTGCGTCCTCACCTAATCCACCCAGCAACCCCACGAAGCTGCTGTTGTGCCAGGCTTCCTGATGGGAAATCTGACGTCTGGGAAGCCTACTAACATTTCAGGGTTGGCAGCTGGGATTTAATTCCGGGTATTCTGACTGCTCAGCTCATGTACTTGTTGGTAGAAGCCAAATTCTGGAGTACGAATTGGGTGCCACGCAAGAATAAGGCTTTGAGCAACCTTTTGTTTTGAAGTTGGTTCCAAAAATATATGGCTGCTCAGAATTGCTGACCAGAGTTGGGTCTGGAAGGAAAAGACTAGAAGCTGGTTCCTTAGGTGGGTGTATCTTGTTCATCTCTGTACTTCTAGCTTCTGGTGCCAAGTGCCCCCAGGAGATGCTTGACAGATGAGTGTTGAATGTGTAACTACCACATTGCCACTTTGAGCTGCTACCTGTTCTTTTTTTTTTGGAAGAGGAACCTATAGATTTTATTTTCATAAAACAGTAGCTTTATCAGATATAATTCACGTACCATATAATTCACCTACTAAAGTATGCAATTAAGTAGTGTTTAGTGTATCCAGAGTTGTGTAAATGTTATCACAATTTTAGAATGTTTTTATCATTCTCCCCTAAATTCTGTGTCCTTTAGCAATCACCCCTCCTTCCCCCAACCCCTGGCAACCATGAATCTACTTTCTGTCTCTATAGCTTTGTCTATTCTGGACGTTTGATATAAATGGAATCACACAATATGTGGCTTTTTGCTTCTGACTTCTTTCACTTAACGTATGTTTTTGAAGTTCATCTACATTTGTAGCATATATCAGCACTTCATTCCTTTCCATGGCTGAGTAATATTCCATTGTATGAATAGATGACCTTTTTTTTTTTTTTTGTATTATAGAGAGAGAGTCTCACTGTGTTGCCCAGGCTGGTCTTGAACTCCTGGGCTTGAGCAATCCTCCTACTTTGGCCTCCCAAGAGGCTGAGATTACAGATGTGAGCCACTGCACCTGGCCCGAGTAGAACACATTTTGTTCATCTGTTCATCATTTGATGGACATTTAGGTGGTTTTCTCTCTTTGGTTATTGTGAATAATACTACTGTGAACATTTGTGTATAAGTTTTTGTGTGAATGTTTTCATTTCTCTTGGCTGTGTACCTAAGTGTGGAATTGCCGGGCCATCTGTAACCCCGTTTAATCATTTAAGGGACTGCCCAGACTGTTTTCCAAAGCACTTGCTCCATTTACATTCCCCCTAGCAGCGTATGAGGGTTCCCACCGCTCCATATCCTTGCCAACACTTGTTACTGTCTGCCTTTTTGATTCTAGCCACCCTAGCAGGGGTGAAGTTCTATCTCACTGTGGTTCTGATTTGCATTTGCCTGATGGCTTGTTGCTCTATTTTAAATAGAATTCATTGTGTGATTTTAAGTTGATATAATAATGTCCTTCTAAGCACTTGCTTTCAGTGGGCAGGGTCTTACCTTTAACTTTCTTTTAAGCATTGTCATCTGCCCAGGCTTGGTGCTGACTATAGGTAGGCAAGTGAGGATGCTCTGGGAATGTTAGCATGAAGCACGCGGGCATGGATTAACAGGGACGTGCTTCCTGGCTTGAATCTAGAACCGTAAATTTTAAGCATTACTTTTGCTTTTGGGGGGCACAAAAGGACCATTTTTGAAGGTGATAAACCTGTCTTGGTTTCATTAGCTGATGTTCAGGTTTGCCCAAATATTTCAGCGCAGTATAGCACAGATTTTTCATGATTTCAAGGTTCAATGCATCAGTCCATGGTGTCCCTATTTAGTGACCCTTTTCACAGCACCCTGGGAATGCCTACTTGCTCCTAACTGCTTCCTGTTTGGCCACCAGCCACCCGCTAAGAAGAGCTGGGAGAAACGGCATTGAGAAGTGCTGCTGGCACCAGGATGGGGGAGTATGTTTGAAATTTTGGGAGCGCCTTGAAGGCATAGTAATTATTGCATGTACTGAGCATCCGTCATGTGTCAGCGTGGTGCTGGGCACTATGAACATGTATGTATCCATGAAATCATGTGTATGGACATTCATGTGTGGTGTCTAGTCATCACATTTAGCCTGTGAGCTTTGCGGATTTTGCTGGTAAGTAAAGTGAGCCAGAGTGACTTGCCCAGGGTTCCCAAGCATTTTGGAGGAATGATATCAGTTTTCCTCAATCACCATGTACCAAAAGCCGTTTAGGTTAAGAGATTGGAAAGACAAACCACAGACTGGGAGATAATGTTTGCAAAACACATAGCTAATAAAGGACCGTATCCATAATAGACAAAGAACTCTTAAAACTCAACAGTAAGAAACAACCCAATTAAAAAGTGGGGAAAAGATCTCACTCCCTGTTCCCCATTCACAATGCTTTCCCCACCCATCGCTCCATCCTGTGGTGGCCAAAGCCGGCTGCTCTGGACCAGTGCTGTCCCCTGGAGCTACATGAGCCACCACATTCGTTAAGGTAAAAAGAAAGGGGTGAAACTGGGTTTAACAATATATCATACTCAGTATATCCAAAGTAGTATTATTTCAACATGCACACAATATAATTAATAGTGAGGTAGCTTACATTCTTGTATTTGGTCTGAGTCTTCAAAATCCAGTGTGTATTTTATACTTCCAGCACATCTCAATTTAAACTGCTTCAATTCCAAGTGCCCCACAGCCACCATACTGGACAGCGCAATTCTAGAATGCACCTCTCTTCTCCTTTGTATTACATGCTTCCTTGTTCCGTAAGCAGCAAAGGTGTTCTCCGTGTGGCAGGTGCTATGATTGTCATGACAGTGCTCCCTGCTTGGTGAGGTCAGATGGCTTTAATTTCCCACAGAGACCAAAAATGTGTCACTGTGCACATCTCCTGGCTTTGCTGTGTGCCCGGGCATCTGCCCTAGATCTAGGTGTGATATCTCGTGAGGCCTGAGCATGCAGTTCCAGCTGTACGTTACTGGGTAATCGCAGTAGAACTTTCTCCTGGAGGTCGCCTGTGTCCCAGGCAGTGCTGCTCAGCCTGCAGCTGGGTGAGCTTCTGTGTCCCTTGGGAGTCCGGAGTCTGCACCTGTCACATGGCCGTTGGACAGTCTGCAGACACGTGGCACAGGTTCATGACTTGCTTTGCAAATTATAACTGAGTGAAGTATATGTATATAGAAAGAAATAGAGTACCAGGTAGGGGACTGTGAGATTCGGGCGTGGGATTGGGCACAGAAGGCCTTACTGAGCAGGTGGCAGGTGAGCACGGACCTGGAAGAGGTGAGGTGAGCTGTGTGGACACATGGGGAAGCGTGCAATCTGCATGAGGAATGGCCGGGCAAAGTCCTTGAGATGGGGCGTATTCTCTTTCTTTTCTTTTTCTTTCTTTCTTTCTTCTTTTATTTGAAGATGAATAAGAAATCTTGGTGTTTGTCCAGACATAGCAAAAAAAAAAAAAAAAACCAGTGCCCTTCACATCCCCATCCTCCGGTTCTGTGGTTTCTCTTCCTAGAGATGACCGTGATTCTGTTCCTGGGTGTCCTTCCAGAACTGTTCTGTGCAGGTGCGCGGCCATGGGATTACGGGTCCTTCCAAGGGAGAATTCTCGTGGGCTCCTTTGTCTTTGGGTGAAGGAGGCCAGTCCTCGCTGGGACCCTGACGGGGAGGTGAGCAGCCTGCTAGGAAGTCTTCCCAACTGAGTTCCTCCTTGGTTTTTTTAATTGAAATTTAATTCATGTAAAATTCATCCTTTTCAGGTACAATTCAGTGGTTTATGGTATATTCACAGGGTTGTGCAAGCATCACCGTTATCTACTTTCAGAACATTTTCATTATCCCCAAAAGAAATCCTCACCCCGTTAGCAGTCATTCCTCATTTCCCGCTCCCCCAGTTCCTGGGAACCTCTAATCTGTTTTCTATCTCTGTGGATTCGCCTGTTCTGGGCATTTCGTGTGAATGGGATCGTGCAATATGTGACCTTCTGTTACTCAGCAACGTGTTTTCAGGTTTTTCCATGTTGTACCATGTGTCAGTTCTTCATTCTTTTCTTCTCTTTTCTTCTTTTTTTTCTGAGACAGGATCTCATTCTGTTGCCCAAGCTAGGGTGCCGTGGTGTGATCATAGCTCACAGCAACCTCAAACTCCTGTGCTGAAATCGTCCTCCAGCCTCAGCCTCCCGAGTAGCTGGGACTGCAGTTGTGTGCCTTCATGCTCAGCTAGTTTTCTTATTTTTTTAAAGAGACAAGATCTCCCTATGTTGCTCAGGCTGGTCTCGAACTCCTGGTCTCAAGGGATCCTCCTGCCTCAGCCTCCCAAAGTGCTGGGATTACAGGCATGAGCCACCACACATGGTCCCTCCATTCCTTTTTAATGACTGAATGATACTCCACTGTATGGATAGACCACGTTTTGCTTATCCATTTATTGGTTGATGGAGTGTTGGGTTGTTTCTGCCTTTTGGCTATTATGAATAGTGTTGCTGTGAACATTTGTGTATAGGTTTTTGCATGGACATGTTTTCCTTTCTCTTGGGTATATACCTAGGGGTGGAGTTGGGGGGCCCATATGATAACCTTTTGTTTAACCTTTCGAGGAACTACCAGACTGCACCATTTTGCATGCGTCAGGGCCCTTCTGGCTGTTTTGGAGGTGAGCTCCTCCCTTTAACCTTGAAGGGAACGAACCCTTGATGCTTTGAGGTCAGAGTGTCCAGGTGACCCTGTTGGAGAGAGAGAGTGGAGGCTCCTGGGAGACCGTGCCGTGGAGGGCCATGTGGCCCCAGACTGACAGCACTGGGTTCAAATCCCAGCTCTGCCACCTATAACCCCTGTGACTTTGAGCAAACTCCTTAACCTCCACCGACCTCCGCTTCTCCTCTGCAAAGCGGGCATCCTCACAGCGTGCTCCGGAGGCTCCCGTGAGAGCCGGGGAGAAATGAGTTCAGTGCAGCGTGTGACATATGGGAACTGCCCGGTGGAGGTTAGTGCCCGTGAGGGTGGTGACGTCCACCAGGCATTTTAGACACACGCTTGCTTAACTCTCCCCAGTTCCCATAAAAAATTATACTCCCACCCTACGGGTGAGGAAGGGGTGTGGGTGTTTGTTCTGCATGGCTCGTGGAGTGCAGGGGAGGGCAGTGCCTGGCCGGGCCTTGGTCTCCCCGAGCTGGCTGGTGATTCGGACCGCTTGGTTTTGTGATTTTGTGGAATAGGAGTTGTTGTGGACGCTGGTGGTGCCTGACCTTGTGATCTCGGCACACGCCCCTGCACGCTGCGAGCCACTTGCTGCAGATATCTGCATCTGAGCGTGAAGCTTCTGCCAGCCAGTAGCGCAGGACAGGCAGCGCATGCTGGAGAGTTAACGCCTCCAGAGGTTGCCACAGCTGGATGGGAGCTGGTGGATCAACACCCCAGCTCCCTCGCCTCGGTTGGGCCAGCCCGAGGCATGTTCTGCACTGGCTCCCAGGGTTCCCCAGTGGGTTCAGGCTCCCTTTGCCCACAGGAGTAATGATGGGCTTGATGACACACCTTTTATGTGTCACCTCCCCTGTCTCACTGCCCTGTTCCCCTGCCCGTGAGTCCTGGGATTCCCTCCCACGTAGACAGGTTGCTCCTACATCCTCATCTCTGGATCTGTTTCCAGGGGAACCCAGACGAAGACAGAGACCCACTTAGACCTTGAGTCAGGAAACACAGGGACCAGAGTCGGGCCGCTCCGGAACTCACTGTTTCCTCTGTCCCCCGTGGGGTGTGTGTGCATATGCACCCCTCCACATGCGTCTTTCTCCTCTTGCTCCTGATTGGTCAGTCTTGTCACTTCTGTCCTGGTTCCAGAGAGAGAGTTCCTGATAGCCCAGTTACCATTGTCCACAGCAAGAGTCTCAGGATGTGTTGACTGGTAGGGTCAGAAACAAGCTCAAGCAAAACAGAGAATTTGCTGGAAAGTGTGGCTGGGAAGTGTGGCTCTCTCGGGGAGTAGGGACCACTGTTGTTCTGTTCTCTGTTGTCGTCCTGCCAGGCTCCGCACTTCCCATCTTTCTCCTCCTCTGCAGACCACCCTCATCCATGGCGCAGACGGCGTGGCCGTGGACAGCCCCGCGAGAGCACATCTTTCTCTCAACATCCCAAACTGATACTGGTGGCACTTTTGTGGTCCCTCATGGTCGTGCACAGAGCGGTGAAAAATTTGGGTCATCACACGCATGGGCCCCGCTGAGGTCAAACGGGGCAGCACTCTGCCTGCGTGTTTCAGTCTTCATGCGGCAAACAGGCGTCCTTCTCTCAGGCCACTTAGTGCCATGTGTTCTGCACTTTTGTGCTTTCTGTTGGCGATTTTGCTGTTTAAAATGGCCCTAAACACAGTGAGGTTATTTGTCATTACTTCATTCATTCCTCCCATTATTCATTCAGTAACTGTTTATTGATCATCTACTAAGGGCAAGGTACTGCCTTGAGTTCTGATCAGAGGAGACATGGTCTTTAGTTTCGTGGACCTTATGTTTGGTGCAGGGAGGTGAGCAAACACCGGTCAAATATTTACATGGAGCACATTTATAATGAAAATGAAGATGACTTTTGCTTCTCTCTAACGGACCAGGGGAAGTTTTGTACCTGATTGGAGACCAGGAAACAGCAGCGGAATTGAGTGAACAGTGGCCTTTCTGGTCCCAGAGGCTGTGCTTTGTGGCTACATCTAACCTGTGTCCCGGAAGGTGTGAGTGTGCACTTCCTGGAATGACCCGAGGTGGTCCGTGTGCCGTGGGAGGTCACGTGGCATCACCCATGAGAGCAGTTTGGGAGTCAAACAAGCCTGGGCTTGCTTCCTGTCTCTGCCACTCTGTCTGTGCGACTCTCCACTTGGGCCTCAGCATTTGCATCTATAAAATGGGCACAGGGTGGTTCCTTTTCTGAGGGTTGGTATGTAGAACCTTTAGCTCAGTGCTCAGTTAGGACACTTTCGTTGGCTGACCAGGGTACAGGACTCACAGAGGGGAAGGCCGTTCCCAGCATCAGTCACCTGAGAAGACGACGTGCCCCCTAGGCCTGGAAACCAGTTTTGGGATGCTGTTTCAGTTTTGTGTTGCTACGTAAGGAACCATATCAAAACACAGGGGCTTAAAACAATTCTGTGGGTCAGGAGTTTGGCAGGACTCCCTCAGGTGGTGGCTAGTGACCCTCACCTGAGTATGTCCAGCTGGTGGCTGGGCTAGAAGTTCCGAGAAGGCTTTCTGGGCCTTCAGTGCTCCTTCCCATGGTGCGCCTGGGGCTGCCTCATGAACCCTGCCATCTGGGGGCTTCTATAGTTCCCTGGTCTTCATCTGCACACGCACACATGAACACGTGTGCACATGGAGCACCTCCCCACCGCCAGCACTGGGTCGACTGCGGTAACACAGCTGTTCTTGTCCGTATGTAAGACCACACAGGTCTTCCTGAGGTCCGCATTCACATTTACGTTTCAGTAGTTCTGTTCTTTTGACGATGCAAGTTCTCGAGTGGTGTTCCGGGCCTGCCCCGTTGAGTTTGGGGGTGGGCTGTGCCATGGAGCGGTACGCAGGGTGCCCTTCTGCGTGTTTGGTGAATGAGAGGTGGGCAGTGTCGATAAAAAGGCACAGTCGCGTGGCTGCAGAATGAATGTGTCGGTTAGGGACACTGCAAGAGTTTTGTTATTGTAGACAGAGGCGAGTGTCATGGCGGCTCAGGACCAGCGTGCTGGAACCACACCGTCTGGGCTCAAATCCTAGCTCACTCTCTTTGTAGCTCTGTGACCTGGGGCAAGTCACGGCACCTTTCTGAGCTGCTGTTTCTTCATCCACAAAATGAGGATGATTGCAACAACCACCTTTCAGATTGCGGCATTTTTTTTTAAGTGAGTCAACTCATATAAAGCGCTTTGTTTGGTTTCTGGCGTACGGTGAAGGGCTGGATAAATGTTAGTGATTAGTATTTGTAGAGGATTAAGATTGCGGGCTTGACCCAGATCATGTGAGTTTAAATGCTCACTGATGGGTGACCTCAGGGTCAGTCACTTAACCTCTGTCACCTTGGTTTTCCCTCCTCTTTGAAATAGGGGCGAGCGTGATCTACTTTATCCAGGGGTTGTTGGATTGAGTGAGTTAATGTATGAGTGATGAGAATGCCTGGCACATAGCAGCTGCTAAATGAACTGTGGTTGTTGATAGTCATAGTCATGGTTTCAGTGTATCTGTGACCATGTAGCAAACTCTGCCAGAACCTAGTGGCTCGGAACAGCAATGGTTTCTTATCCTGGGCGACTTTGAGGCAGTTGCTTTACTGGATTAGCAGGGCTTGCTTGTGTCGCTGCTCTCGGTGGGGCTGGAATGTCCCAGACGGCCTTGCTCACGTGGCTGGCAGTTGGTGGTGGCTGCTGGCTGGGGGCGTCTGTTCTCCACGCGGCCTCCCATCGTCCAGCAGCGCAGCCCAGCTTCCGAATGCGGCGGTCTCCACGGAACATTCTAAGAGGGAGAAGGCAGGAGCCTCAAGGTCTCTTGAGGTCTGAGCTCTGGAAATTGCACAATGTCGCTTCTGTCTCAGCCCATCATTGGCCAGAGTAGGTCAAAAGGCCGGCCCACTTCCAAGGAGGGGGAAATGGACTTCTCTTCTTGGTGGGAGGAGCTGTAAGATGCGATGGCCGTGCTCCTCCTCAGCGTCCCACGGTATCCTCTTTATCCACTGGCATCTTTTTTTTTTTTTTTTTTTTTTTTTGAGACAGAGTCTCGCTCTGTCACCTGGGCTATAGTGCTGTGACATCAGCCTAGCTTACCGCAACCTCAGACTCCTGGTGGGCTCAAGTGATCCTCATGCCTCAGCCTCCCAAGTAGCTGGGACCATAGGCACATGCCACCACACCTGGCTAATTTTTTTTCCTTCTATTTTTAGTTGTCTGGCTAATTTTTTTCTATTTTTAGCAGAGACAGGGTCTCACTCTTGCTCAGGCTGGTCTCTAACTCCTGACCTCCAGTGATCCTCCCACCTCGGCCTCCCAGAGTGCTAGGATTACAGGCGTGAGCCACCGCGCCTGGCCTGCCACCGTCATCTTGAGGGGCACTCTCTACTCCCCCTGCACAAGGCACCGGGGCGTTTTTGACTGCCCTGTATCAGCCGTCTTGAGTGTTGCTGCAGCTTCGGTGAACACAGCTGGTAAAAGAGAAGCTCTCAGACTGCACCTGCCCTTCGAGAAGATTCCAAGAGTGTATGCAGAATATCAAGGGCATGTTGTGATTCTTTTACTTGACACAGTTGTTGGTAGTTTGCTGTGTGTGGTCCCAGGCCAGGGTGGGCAAGCAAGGGACAAGCTCCGTGCCCTCGTGAACCACGTGATCTAGTGCCCCTCCTGCCCTGAGAGGGAAGGCGGTTAAGTGAACACTTGGGGTCGACCGTGAAAACCCTAAAGGAGAAGTCAGATTCTGGGAGGGAAGGGGCAAGAGAGAGGGACCTGGCTGTCATCTATTCTCTGTTCCTTCCTATCATGTGACCTGGGCTCAGTCACTTCCTCTCTGTGGGCCCACGTCCCCCATCTGTGAAGGGAGGGTTACAACATGGGTGGTTGTGAGGACTCAGTGAGCTGGTGTGAGCTCTTACTGCTGTTAGGGTCACGTGCATCCTCTGTGCCTCGGTTTCCTCCTTGGCGACGTCCTTTCTGCTAGAGCGAGTCTATGGTTTGGTCAGCGCTCACTTCCTGCCCCTCTGTCTGCAATGTACTAATGCGAATCAGGCTCCGTTCCTTCACGTTCTTCTCCTGGGGAGCTTCGTCACACTGGGAATTACTTACATTTATGTGGATGCTGGATGCCCCTCTTGCCACCTTGCCAGCCTCGGAAGGGGCTGTGTGTGCTCCATCACGGCCCCAGTGTCGTGCGCGGTGACTGGCTCATGCCAGGTGCACCGTAGACTGAGGGATGAAGCTGTTCTCCCTCTGCTTGGGCCTTGGGGTTACCCTCGGTTGCAGTGAGATGGAGCTTCCGGAACTATCTGTCTGGCGAGGGCTGTGTTTTTGGATGGCAGCCAAGCCCGAGCCAACCAGCCGGGCACAGCCTCTGTCAGACATGGCAGAGGGGAAGGTTGGGATGGCTTCCCCTCGTGAGGATGCCCCTCGTCATGAGTTTCCGTGACAGCCTGGCCCCTCGCCCTGGCATAGGGAGGGGTGGAGGGGAGAGCCGTGGGAGTGGGGGTCTAGATGGAGCATCAGTGGGGAGATGGGAGCTTTGCTTCCTCTTCTGCAAGTTAGTGGGACTCATGGAATTTTGCTTTTTGGTGGGGTGGGGATCTTTGAATCATAAATAGAAATAAATGCAGCTTTTTAGTGAGAACTTAGGGTATACCCAACCCTAAGTTGGTATACCCCCGTCATCTCATGTCATCCTTCCAGGCTGCCCGATGCGGGTGTGACTCCTTGCATTTGCAGACGAGGGAGCTCTGAGGCTCAGGAGGGTCCAGTGACTTGCTCAAGGCCACCCAGCTGCAGAGTGGCAGAGTTGGGATCCAAACTCTGGTCTGTCTGACTCTGGGGCTTAGTAGGGGTGGGCAAAGCTTGGCCATGGGAGACAAAGACCCTGCTGGGTGTGGGGCTGCTTCTGGACATGCGTGGGGTGGGTGGAGGATGATCTGGGTCCTTCCCAGAGCCAGGTGGGGGCAGAGTTGGAGAGATCCTTTGGGTGTTGGGAGCTGCGGGGTAACACCACCACCGCATGTCCCTTTCCAGAGCTCGTTTCTGATGCTTCCCCTGGTACCAGCTCTACAAGGCAAGGGGGGCTCTTGTGACTCCCCTGGTGTAGCCAGGCTTGGAGCAGTTAAAGATTCTGCCCAAGGCCAAGCTGGGAGCCCCTCCTGCCTCCTTACCCATTGCTTTTCGTCCTTCCCTGGGGCAGGAGGCATCCCAGCCAGCTCAAGAACACTGGACGCTATCCCATCTTAGTTTTTAAAATCACATTTACTATGGTTTTATTTTCCATTATAAGAGAAATACATATCCATTCTAGAACCTTTTGAAAATATCGAAAAACACAGATAAACGGAAAATATCTCCCCTTGCCTACCATCCAGGGATCACTGGGACCAAACTAGCATTTTGTTGCTTTTCTATGAAGATGCTATTTCGTCTTTAAGGGTTATGCATTTTGACACATGCACACCTGTGCAACTGCCACCCTAATCAAAACAAAGAAAAATTACATCACCTCAGAAAGTCCCCTTGTGTCCCTTTGCAGTCAGCAGCCCCTCAACACACACACACTGTGCTCCAGGCCACCTGACCTGGTTTCTGTCACTCAGGCTTGTTCTCCAGTTTTAGCATTCCAAATAATGGGATCGTGTGGTGTGCCCCGTTTTGTGTTCAACTTCTTTTGCATAACGTTTTTGGGGTTCACTTACGTCATTGTAAATATTGGTAGTTTCTTCTTTTCTATTGCTGAGTAGTATTCCAACGTCTTACTATATGACTGTCTGTTTACTCTTTCTTTTGATGGGTGGCCTTGGCCATGTCAGGGCCAGATGCATGTTGTAAGTAATTATAATGGTTTGTGATCTCTCAATATGTAACAAACCACCCCAGAACTTAGTGGTGAATATTGGAGGTGTTTCCAGTTTGAGGCTTTTTTTTTTTTTTTTGAGACAAGGTCTTGCTTTGTTGCCTGGGCTGGAGTGCAGTGGCATCATCATGGCTCACTGCAACCTCCATCTCCTGGGCTCAAGCGATCCTCCTGTCTTGGCCTCCTGAGTAGACTGGGACTATAGGCATACACCACCACGCCTGGCTAATTTTTCTATTTTTAGTAGAGACGGGGTCTCGCTCTTGCTCAGGCTGGTCTCAAACTCCTCAGCTCAAGCAATCCTCCCACCTTGGCCTCCCAGAGTGCTAGGATTACAGGTGTGAGCTACTGCCCCTGGCCAAGGCTCTTTTGAATAATATGAATGAATGAATAAAATAATAAAAATTGCACGTGTGTAGCTGGGCAGCCTTGATGGCTGTTGCCTCAGTTGAGGGCTCAGATGCTGTGTGTCTTGGTGAAAGGCAGCCAGCAGCACCTCTTCTGAGATGGGTAGGTTTTGCTTTGAGGTGGGTCTTGGGGATTCACAGTTGCTCAGGGCTGGTCCTGCTTGTCACCCTGTGCCCTACTCTGAGCCTGGCTTGGGTCTTGCTGGGCTGACCCACCAGCTTGCCTCATTCAAGCCTCAGGAAGTGGCCTCTGTAGAAAAAAAAATGTAAGAGCAGTGAGTGGTGAGTTTGGGCCAAGTGAGCTGATCACTGGGGCACAAAGCCCCAAAATAGATCTTTTTCTGCTAGGTCGTCAGGCAAGTGGAGACAGTAGCAAATGCTTTGCATATTTTCCTGCCCAAAAGAAAAGGTTTTACTGCAAACAACTTTTTGGGACCCCTTCTTCCCCTCAAAAAAAAAAAAAAATCTCAAAAAGATTCAAGTGTTTTTTTCAGAGCAGAGCAGAGTAAGAGCCAGACAGGCCTGGGTTTCAATCCCACATCCACCATTTGCAGGCTGTGAGATTTTGGGCAAGTTTCTTAACTTCTCTGAGCCTTCTCCTTCCCTGTGTTAACTAGCAAAGATGAGACCTGACTCTCAAGTGTGTATGCAAAGCACCTTGCACTGCATTTGGTCTCCTGTGAAACCAGTCCCTGGTGCCAAAAGTGTTGGGTGCTGCTGCTTTAAGCCGCTAGGTTTGTGATGATTTGTTACAGCAGCCGCAGGGTGCTTATACTGCACGTTAGGTTTATGTTCCTGAAACCTCTCAGGTGATGGCACCTTGTGTTCATTTTTAAGTTTTTGCCTTTCTGGCTTGGGTGGACTCGTTGTGATCCATTCTCGCTCAGGGTGCTCCGGCTTCTCGGGGGCCTGACCTCCAAGACTCGGTTTTTGTGGTCAGGCTGCCCGTGAGCCCTGTGGCCGGGAGCTGCAGAGAGGCTTCCTCCCTTGGCGGAAGCACGGAGCGCGCTGCTGGCCCGCGGAGGCCAGGCTTCCTGTCTGGCCAGCCCCTGGGGAGGTGCAGCTGCCTGCGCACCCCCACATGGGGGTCCGGGCGGGGGCCCCACTGCCTGTTTATCCTCTGAGCTGAGCCCCTCCCTGTCTACGGTGGGTTTGAGTTTAAGGCTTTAAAACAACTGTTGTCTTGTTTTAGTCCCCGGGGATGTGACGGGTTGGAGAGCACCTCCAGCTTCCGGGAGGAGTAAGACCTGGGCTTGGCGTGGGACCCGGCCTGGCCATGGTTCTTCGTTGGGACCATGTGTGGGTCTCTTAGGCTCTCTTGCTGTGTTTCTCATGCACCATGTTAGTGGGAGTACAGGGTGTGTAGGGCTTGGGCGGTCAGGTTCAGTGGTTGTTATAATTAAAGAGCAACACTGAGCCAAGGGGGCCGCCATCTTGTGACCTCTGCCCTTTTTGTCCTTTCCCATGACGTCACCTTTCGTTGGCTGGTGCCTCCCTGCATAGGCAGAATAAGGGCCCCCAAGATGTTCACGTCCCGGTCCTTAGAACCTGTGGACATGTCATGTTATGTGGTAAAAGGGACCTCACAGATATGAACGAGATAAAGATCTCGAGATGGGGAGATTACCCGGCTGACCCCGGCAGGCCTAGTGTGATTACCAGGGGCCTTAAAAGAGGGAAGTGGGAGGCCAGAGCCTCGGAGTGATGGGAAGATTCTGACTTTCGAGATCAGGTAGGGGCCACAGCCAGGACACTCAGGATGCCTGTAGAAGCTGGAAAGTCAATGAGTCGGTTCTCCCCTGGAGTCCCCGGGGAAGGATCTTGGCCCTGCCGGCATCTCTTTTCGCCAGTGAGACCCAGTTTGGAAATCTGACCTCAGAACTGTAAGGTGACAAATTTGTGTTGTTTTAAGCTACTGGGTTTGTGGTCATCTGTTAGAGCTGTAGCGGGGGACTAATACATTCCCAAATAAGCTTCTCCTGACATCTCTTTCCTTGACCCATTCAGTAAATATTTTTTTAAAACATATTTTTGTAGAGATGGGGTCTTGTGATGTTGCCCAGGCTGGTCTTGACCTCTTGGCCTCAAGTGATCCTCCTGCCTCAGCCTCCTGAAGTGCTGGGATTACAGGCCTGAGCCACCTCGCCTGGCCCGTTCAGTCAATAGTGATCAAGCCCCAACCATGTTTTGGATGCTCTGCTGGTCACCGTGTTTACCAGACCAACTACAGCATGGTCCCGCCCCTCGGGGGTTCACAGTCTAAGGGGGAGAAAGACAGGAAGATGACAATACCAAGGCTGTCACACAGGGCGCTGGGGAATTGTAGAGAAAGAAGACACAGAAATCAGACTGAGGGACCAGGGAAGGTTTCTTGGAAGTCATTGAGAAGAACTTTGAACTTGGAGCAGGAGCACCGGAAGTGTCGTTCAGTTGCCACTTGGGTATCTAGTAAATCCTTCAAAGTCAACCTGTCCAAAATGGAACTTGTTGCCCAAACAAGTAAGACCTCCGCCTCTGAAGCCTGCGCCTCCAGTTGTCCCTGTCTTGGTGAGAGGTACGCTACCACCTAGTCAGGTGTCTCCACAAAGCTGGAGTCCCCCTGGGCTCCTTTCTCTCCTTCATTTCCAACATCCAAGCCACCTCTGAGCTCTGTGCATTTCCCTCCTGCCCCCAACAGGGCTCTGGGATCCCAGATTCAGGGATGGGAGACTGAGAGAAACCTCCAGGACAACCTGTGTCCTCGTATAGGTGCAGCAGGAGGCAGTGCAGTGTTTTGGTCAAAAGGGGGGACCCTGAAGACAGCCTCCCTGGGGTCAAATTCCAGCTCTGCACTTGGCAGTGGGACCTGAGGTCGAGGTGATGATCTTGGGTGCCTCAGTTGGCTCACTGATAAGATGGGAATAATTGTACCTACTTCATAGGGCTGTTTTAGAATTCGGTGTGTTAACATATGAAAAGTGATTAGAGTAACGCACAGTCAGTGGCTATGTGGTTATCGGAGCCTTCCGTACAACATTCAGTACTTAAAATCACAATAGCACAGCCGCCTGTGAACCCCGTTCTCTGAGTGGTCTTATTAACCTCTGTCCTTGGTTCTTTAAAAATCTTCGTTATGCTTCTTGCCAAAGTCTTTTCGTTTTACAGATGGGGAAACTGAGTCTCAAAAAGTAGCATGACTTTCCCAAAGCCACTTAGCTGGAACAGCTCTGCCGAGATTTTCTAGTACGACTCTCAAGGCAGCCAGGGACAATTTTGAGCAACTCTTGGGTTTTTTGGGAAAAGTTCTTCTCCCTGCATGCATTTGAAGTCTTGGTTCCTCCTGCTTCAGGTGGGCAGAACCAGCCTCCTGCCTCCTCTGGCTGAAGGCAGAACACTTGGCCCGAGCCCGGCTCTGGATTCAGCCTCTCTGCTTCCCCTGAGGAGTTTCCCCGTGCTCCATAGCCTGTCAGTCACCACCCCTGTGTCCTGGCCTAAGGTTGCATTTCCCTGTTGGCCTGGTGCAGAAATAAGGCTCACTGGAATTTTACCTGGGACCCCCTCAATGGGTTGTGTGGCAAGTGCCTGGTAAACTTGTGTCTAATTCGTCCTAGACAACTAATGTCGTTGTGGGGCTCTGGCTCCTTCCGTTTGGGAATGATTGAGTTTTCACACCCAAGCATGAGACTTTGCATTTATTCTTTTAAGATCCTGCCTCCTCTGTTTCAGATGAAGGATCAGAAACTCAAATACCTACAGGAGGCCAGGCAAGTGACCTAAATAAGAGACATGGGTTGGGTCTTGGGGACAAATGACAGCAAATGCGGGCTGCAGAGGGGAGAGATAAAAGAGCGGGTGGGAACTGTGGCTGGTGGGAGCCCGTGCGTGCAGCCTGGTGGGAAGTGGACAGATCCTACCTCACACTCCATGCTTGAGGTCCACTGGTCTGCGGCTGGAGATATAGGTCATTAGTGTGAAGCCTCCTCATTTAAAAAGATCGTTGACTCATTTAAACATACAAATAAACAACATAACCTTGACCTAACAAAATGAGTCTGCAGCCAGACGCAGTTTACAGGCCAATAATTTGTAAAGTGGTGGATAAGAGGTGATTTCCAAACATCCAGAATAGAAATCCCCCTGCATTTGCATCTTTGTGTGTGGGTTGATTGACCTGTAGGACAGATTCCTAGAGGGAGGGGACCTCCTGGGTCTGCACATTTAACTACTCAATAGATTGTCACATTATCCCTGGAAGAGGCTGCGTCTCACCACTGCTTCCTGGTTTTAGAGGGAGGGGGTCACTGAATGAATTCTCTGTTGTGGGTGCTCCCTCTCCAACACTTCTAGACTCAGGAATAGCCAGGAAATCGTAGACTCTGGGTTCCAATGATGCCTCAGCTCTCTGCCTGGGACTGCCCTCCCTGCTCGGTCTTTCTCTGTGTATCTGTGGTTTTCATGAAAAATAATACAGATGACACTTAGGCACCCTGATAACACCTTCTGCGAGAGCCCACCCCAGCCCATCCCCAACCATGCCTCTCTGTGCTTGGGTTTAGTTTTCGTAGCACTTCTCACCCCTGAATGTGATGTCCGTTGATTTGTCTGTCTGTCTCCCCTCACTAGAATGTCATTCTCAAGGACAGGGACTTGGTCTGTTTTGCTCATAGCTGTGTCCCCAGCTCCCAGGACAGTGCTGGGCCCTTGGGCTGTTACCTGCTATTTGTTGACTGAATGACTGACCGGATGAATGGACATCACCATGACCATGAGAATCTGTGGATGATAGCGGCTAACCTTTGAGCACCAGCTGTATGCCAGGCACTTTACTAAGCCCTTGGGTGTGAACTCTTGAGCTCTTGTCTCCTTAAATTCTCTGGTCAAGGCCATGGGCCAGCCTTGTTTATTACATCTCCATTTTATAGGTAGGGACATGGTGGGGTTGGGATTTGAACCTCACCTGACCCCATGCTCCAGTTGGGACCCCAGGCCAATGCTGAACTCTGGCCAAGGGGGTGGCAGGTGATGGATTTTGGCAGCTAAGCATTGGTACTCCTTGGCGGGGGTGGAGGGAGGGCTCAGGTCCTTGTGCAAGGCGAGGAACTCAGGCCGGAACTACTGGGGCTGGAGGGTGCTCGGGGACCCCAGGAGGCTCAACCTTCTTGCCCCAATCCCACCTTCTGTGAAAGGGAAGGAAGGCTCTCACCTTCTAGCTCTCTGCAACAGGAACTGCCAGGAGGCCACACTAGCCACCCCCAAGCCTGTTTGCAAAACCCTGGGCCTCGTGGGGAAACGAAGGGCCGGCTCGCTAACCGCAGCGAGGACTCACTTGTGAAGGTGAAGCGCGAGGTGGGCCCTGCCCTGCCCCGGCAGAAAGGCCTGACCCCGGCGGGCCGCTGTCTCGTGGAACCGGCCACTGAGCTTGGGAGCTCGGCCGTGGTCACTAGCCACGAGCCTCACCATCGTCCTCCAGCCTCAGTCGTGTTCTCCCGGGAGCGGGGGTGATAGTGATCCCGCATGGCCGTGACGCCCCCGTGAGGAGATGTGTGTAGAGCCTTCGCTCGGCGCCGGACTCATTGTGGATGTTGGGGGGACGTTTGCCACCGTCGTCAGAGTGGCAGTGGCGGCCAGCATAGAGTTCCCCTCCTGGCCCCCACGCCACGCGGCAGCCACTTTTTAGGGATTGTCCTCAGGTTAGGCAAAAGGGGCAGGAGCTCATCCTCTCATGCATGCTCCCCTTCTCCTTTCCGAGCATAATTTGCTATTTTAATCAAACTCCCGTGAGCGGTCTGCCATTCAGTTAGGGAGGGCCAGGCCCCGTCCCGCAGAGCTGGAGAACGAGGCAGAGGGACCCCGTCCCGCCTTGGGCCGGGTGGAGGGGAGGCCGCAGGGTGCCGTGGGCCGTAGGGAGCAGGTGACTGCTGCCACAGGAAGGTGACAGCGTGCAGGAGGCCTGGCAGCCACCGGTCAGTAACTACTCAAAGGCCGACCTCGGTGCTGGGGCCGGGGCGGAAGCGCCAGGAAGCGAGTCGCTCTGGCGAGATGTGCTGCGAGCCAGGCAGGGGAGGCCTGCGTGGAAGGGGCGCTCCCGGGGGGATCTTCCCTGAGGGTGCCCACCTCACAGCACCTGTTCCTTCCCCAACCCTGGTCTACAGGGATGAGCACACGGCATGAGGACACCACATGGGGAGTGTCACAGACTCCAGAATGAAAAATCCCTCTTTACCTTTCGGAGGCCGGCTGTCCAGGCTGAGAGGGCTGGGTGGGCTGCGGCCTGGTCATGTGGCAGCTTGACCCCGGGCTCTGGGTGACCGGAGTCTTCTCTTGCGATCTGTTCACATCCCTCCGAGACTTTTCCCTGGCCTGTGGCCCATGCAGCTCAGTCCCTGTGGGTGAAGCGGGGTGGCACCTGGAAGTCCCCAGCTGCTCCTGTTATCACTGACAGGGTGAAAGGCAATCCTGCCTTAGCCAGTGACTGACCTTGGCAATGGGAGCGTTGAACACTTTCGGCATCTCCCTCTGCCCGCGGAGACTTAGCTGACTTCAGAGACAGGATCCACCTTTAGCCAGAACCTAGCCCACTTGCTGCAAGGTTTTCCAAGAGGTCACAGTAAGAGCGGCCCCCCGGACAACAGGATTTGGGAGGGAAAGGAAGGGAGCTGGGTCGCCTTGTCTCCAGGCCTCCCGCCGTCAGCCGCCCACACTCGCTGCCTGATGTCTTTGGCATCAGAACCCAGCAGGTGGCCCCGAATAAGTGACTTCATCTTCCTGAGCTGTCTGTGGAAAATGGGGTTTTCTTCCCAAGGTTGGTAGGAGGATTAAGGAGACAGTGAAGTCAGCTCTGGCGCCTACTAAATGCTCAGTGGGGGGAGTCTGGTCTGTCTTCTGTCCCACTCAGGTGTTTCTGTCCTGAACTTGACCTTGGCAGGGCTGTGCTCCCTCTGCGGGCTCCTTCCCAGGCTCTGGTGGTTGCTGGCGGTCCTCGGTGTCCCCGGGCTCGTAGCTGCATCACTCCCATCTCTGCCTCTTTGTTAACGAGTCTGTCTCTGTGTCCACATCACCCTCTTCCCATAAGGACACCAGTCACTGGGCCTACCCTGGTCCAGCATCATCTTCACTTGACTATACCTGCAAAGTCCCTATTTCCAAAGAAGGTCACATTCAGATACCGGGATCAGGACTCCCATGTATCTTTCTGAGGGAAACAATTCAACCCTCAACATTATCCATTTATACTTTTTCTCCAGGGTCACCCAGGGCAAGACCAGAATTGATGTCAACCAGTGAACTTTCAAAATGCCAGGGCTGACCCAATCCCTGCATTTCACAGATGGGATGTGGACACTGGGGCCCAGAGAGGTCAAGTGACTCTCCCAAGGTCATGTAGCAAGGTGGTGGCGGCTTTGGGACCATATCCTGGATGTCCTGGAGCCAGGGCTACATCAACACTGCTGCATTGCCCGCCCTGCCTGGGCCACACAAGCCACAGGCCCTCTTCCCCCATCTGCAGCCATGAGGCTCTTGCTCTCTGCTAGTCTTGGATGAGTCACTGGGTCTCTCTGCCTCAGTCTCCCCATCTGTGGAATGGAGACGGTAATCCCAGCCTCACATGGGTGCACAGGTGTCAGAGACTCTGCTGTGTGCCTCGGCTTGGACTGGGGTTTGTATAAATGTGGTTTCCCTTCCCATTTCCTCTCTTGATTTTTTCCGAAGCCACCAGATCCTTGGTAGGAAGGTGAAGACCAGTGTTCTCCACGGGAGGATTCAATATCAGTCAGACCTTTTGCATTTACTCCAGGTGGTCAAAGTTGAGACACTTGTCCACATTCTCAGAACATTTCTTTTTCTGTAAAAAAACAAATCAAAAATGCGAAATCAAACTCAAGGAACGAGAATACGTAAGTGTGCAGGTGGCTGGTTAGGTTGAGGCGGGGGAAGGGTGTGATTGCACGAAAGGCCGTTGTTACAAAGGGAATCCTTGCGGACGGTCCTAGGAATTGTGCTCCCCGCTGTCTTCTGTAGCTGTGACCTTTGCCTTTCCCAGAAGCGTGGTCCCCTGCAGGCCACTTCCTCTGGGTTCCAATGCCTGGCTTATCAGGAGGCTGCACGACCATCATCTATTTCTGGCCGGGCTAGAAATAGTCTGGATCCTGGCAGAAGGCAGAGCCCGGCGTCGCCTCATAGAATCCACTGGGGGTGTTGGTGGTCTCCACGGTGACCCCTGGGGAGGCTGTGCATTGGGCGCCACAGCAAAGCACCAACGCCGGACGGTGCCCAGGGAGCTCGAGCCAAGGTCGGGCGTGTGGTTCCCTTCTCAGCTCCCTTTCTGGCTTTCTGATCGTGATCAGGAGAACATCTGTTTGGTACCAGCATGCCTTTTCTTTTTTCTTCCTTTCTTGATACTGTGTATTTTTTAATTGGGATTTTTATTGAGCTTATTGTAGATTCACATAAAGTTGTAAGCAATATCAATAACACAGGGAGCTCTCATGTAGACTTCACCCAGTTTTCCCCGATGGGGTAATGTCTCCCAAAATGGTGTTACGATATCACAGCCAGGATACTGACATTGATGACATCGGCACAATGCCCGGCCGATCTTATTCAGATCGCCCTGGTTTTCCTTGTATTTGTGTGTGTGTATATTTAGATAGCCCTACACCTGCCACCCAGATACTAAATAGGAGGGTCCCTAGTTGCCCCTTAATAGCCACCCCCACCTTCATTTCTAAAATGTTAGCACATCTCTTTTTGAAAGACATGAAATCTCGTTGCTAAGGTGTAAGATGCATGTAGTCAGATGCACGCATGATGAGTGTTCAGCCGCAGTCTTTACATACGTGTGTACCACTGTGACCGCTGCTTGGGTCTCTGTGGCCCAGGCCTCTCTCGAGGTGACCGCTGCTCTCACTTCTGTCTCCACCAGTGAGTCTTGCATGATGAATTGGGCTTCGCTCCTCTCCTGATGGTTTCTTCTCTCCCATTATAACTTGGAGAACCAAGCTGAGGCCTTTGCCTTGGGCACGCAGCCATTTCTAGGTAGAATTGAACAATATTGGTTTTTTCTTCCCCCACTGACTCTATTATTTTACAATTGCTATTATAGGTTGTGAGTGTTACTGGTTTTCTTCTTCTTCTTCTTCTTTTTTAATTTTAGGGAGAGGATCTTGCTCTGTTGCCGTTCAGGCTGGAGTGCAGTGGCCTGAACATAGCTTGCTGTAACTCTGAACTCCTGGGCTCAAGGGATCCTCCTGCCCCAGCCTCCTGAGTAGCTGGGATTACAGGTGCACGCCACCTCGCCTGGCTGGTTTTTAAATTTTTTTTCAAGAGACAAGGTCTCCCTTCCTATGTTGCCCAGGCTGGTCTCAGATTCCTGACCCCAAGCGATCCTCCTGCCTTGGCCTCCCGAAGTGCTGGGATTATAGACTTGAATCACTGTGCCCAGACTTACTTTTCTTTTTGCCAAAGACACAGAGTCACTCTTGAAATATATCTATTCAAGTGAGAAAAGTGAGTTGATTTAGAGAGGAATATTACATAAATAGTACCAGCAGAATGCAGATAGAGCAAATTTTATGAAGTTGATAATCAAATTGCCTGCAGTTTGAGAAATAGTGTCAAAGCATAAATGGCTCAAAAAAAAAAAAATAACTGCTCAATCCACATGGGGAAAAATCTATATACAGTTTTTGTGTAATGAGGGTTTTCTGTGTAATTTTGATCTACAGTACTTGTTTAAAGCAAAGCAAGTTGAGATTTTAATAGGCTATATATAAGGTAGTGAGTCCTCTCATGCCTTACCAATGTTTGTTGTGTCTGCACACCACCTGTACTGTTTCATACCTGATGCTTACTTGAAAATTGACTCACTCTTTTTAACTTAATTTTGTATAGAACAGAAACTTGATTTCTCTGCGCTAGGGGTGTATTTTTTCCAATACACATTAAAATACACCACAGTGAAGACCTAACAAAGGGTGGGTACTACTTAGAGTCATCTGCCATATCCCATGACTGGGATTATTCTCATTTAGTTTCCAGCAGGAGGGAGAAGACACCAAGTTTAAGTGACACTAAAGCAATGAATAGTTATTGCTTGATGGGCCGGGCGCGGTGGCTCACGCCTATAATGCTAGCACTCTAGGAGGTCGAGCTGGGAGGATTGCTCAAAGTCAGGAGTTCGAGACCAGCCTGAGCAAGAGTGAGACTCTGTCTCTGCAAAAAATAGCCAAACAACTAAGAATACATAGAAAAAATTAGCAAATTAGCTAGGCGTGGTGGCGCATGCCTGTAGTCCCAGCTACTCAGGAGGTTGAGGCAGGAGGATTGCCTGAGCTCAGGAGTTTGAGGTTGCTGTGAGCTAGGCTGATGCCACGGCACTCACTCCAGCCCGGGCAGCACAGTGAGACTCTGTCTCAAAAAAAAAACCTAAAAAGAGAGACAAGGAGACAAAGCAGCACCGTAGGTACTGGCTGCTAAAATCCCCAATAGGGCCATCAAGTAATTCATTTTTTTTTTTTTTTTTGAGACAGAGTCTCACTCTGTTGCCCAGGCTAGAGTGAGTGCCGTGGTGTCAGCCTAGCTCACAGCAACCTCAAATTCCTGGGCTCAGGCAATCCTCCTGCCTCAGCCTCCTGAGTAGCTGGGACTACAGGCATGCGCCATCACGCCCAGCTAATTTGCTAATTTTTTCTATGTATTCTTAGTTGTTTGGCTATTTTTTGCAGAGACAGGGTCTCTCTCTTGCTCAGGCTGGTTTTGAACTCCTGACCTTGAGCGATCCGCCCGCCTCAGCCTCCCAGAGTGCTAGGATTACAGGCGTGAGCTACCGTGCCTGGCTCTCCTTGTCTCTTGAGTGGGGATGAAACACAGGCACTCGGCAAACAGCGATGAGGACACTGCCCTGTCCCGGCGCTGGCGGGTGCCCACTGGCATCTTAGAGGCAGCGGCCCTCCCTCTCAGTGGCAGGGAGCCAGGCAGGGCAGGGGTCCCTGGTGGGTAGACGGGACCAGAACAGGACACGAGGCTGAGCCCAGCACCCCTGAGTCCCCTCTTCCAGAATCACCCATCCGTGTGGTCCCTGCTCCTCCCTGGGGAAGGGTAGCTCCCTGAGCGGAGAGAAGCTGAGCTCATTTTCCCCAGTGTCCCTTAAAACTCTTGTCCACCAACTATTTCTGCACGAATATAAAGCATGAGAATAACATACCTCATTATTTGAGTGTGATTACCCTGGAAGCAGGAGGCCAGGCCATTCTTGCCCTGTCGGCAGCATGGTCTCAATCATTGTGTTGTTACTTTTTAACAAAGAAGATGAGGGCAGCCCCACCCCCATCTCCAGGTGTAACAGTAATCTTTAATACCTAAAGCTCTTAGACCGTTTATATTTTACAAAGGTGTATCTGTCTTTGGGATGTGTGTTATTTTCTCATTTTACAGATGAGCAAGTAGAGGCTAAGCCAAAATTAGGGGACCCACCCCAAGTCGCACAGCCAGGAAAGGAAGAGCTGGACTTTAAACCCGCGTCTGCTAAGCTCTTCTCAGGGTGGGCTCCGTCTACTCTTCCATGTTGGACCTTGGAAACCGTCTCGTAACTGCGAGTTCTGTCGTGCGTCCCGCTTACCCATCCGGTGCCAGGGCCAGACGCTGCTGTGCCCGGGAGGGAAACTCACACCTTTGCTTTCTGGAGCGGGGTCCTTGGCTGAGACCGACAGCACCCCCGGGTTTTCTTACTTAAAGTGAAACCAGTGGCAGCAACGAAGGTGTTGTTCAAAGGTGGCAAATTCACCTCAGCAGAGACCTCCCGGGGCCACACGGTTTTTGCTTCATGTCACCTCACTTAGTTTGCACAGCAGCTCAGTGAAGGAGGTCTAGCTATCTCTCTGTGGACCAGGAAGGAGCACAGAGAAGGGAGGCAACTCTCCCAGCCCCCCACGCACCCCTGGGCAGCAGAGCCCGGTTGTGGACCAAGGTCTTTGGACCCCGGGACTCCCTAAGGGCTTTCTCCTGCCCTTCCCAGGTGAACTTCAGAACTCAGCCAAGACGCACGCCCTGGGAGAAGTCTGTCCTCCCCTCGCTGGGGAGAAGTCCTAGCGCAGACTGTGTCCCACTCCTGTGTGCAGATGAGGAGTTACGTGTACGTGTGCTGGTTTGGACAAGGGCCCACCCTGCCCTCCCAGACTCGGAGCTCTCGGAGGGCAGGCCTGCATCTGTCGGCTTCATTGCAGCATCCCCGGCCCTCAGCGGGTGTCTCCTCTGGCTGAAGGGTGGGGGTGCATGTGGGAAGGTGCCCAAGCCTGTGTCTGTATTTGTCCTCTTGGCTGTGTCTTGTTTTCCCTTGGTGGATGGTGCCCCTTGAGGTCAGTGTGGGAACTGTAGGAAAGGCCACGTTCCTGGTGTCTGGGGCAGGAGGGTGTCCAGGGATGGGGGGAGCCTGAGAGGGGTGACGAATCGGGGGTGGGAGGAGGAGGAAGGAAGCAGGAGTTTGAAGACAGGGTCACAGCCCAGCTAGCAAAGGGGCCGGTGGTGCAAGGCGGGGAGTGAGAGGAAGCGACGAGAAGTCTGTGGGGGCCAACCCCTCCTTCATGGGTGCGCTGCAGGGTGGTGGGTGGGGAGGGAGGGCAGAGGGAGGGTGTCCGGGGTCAGGGTGCTGGCCTTTGAGCTCGGTGGGGGGCAGTGGCTGGGCCCCGGGCAGAATGGAGGCGCGACTGGGCGGGGTGGGGTTGTACTAACACGCGGCCCCACTTCTGCGGCTGGGTTATCTCACTTCTTCAAGCAGGAAGCTTGACCATGGAGGCCTGCCACGCGAGGGTGCACGGCCCGAGCTCGGCCGACCACAGCCTGCTTTAGGATCAGGTGCCCTGATGACTGTGAGCCCTCAGCACAAATTCCAACCAGCGCGGATGCAGCCCCGTCGCTTGCCCCCGACCGCATCACCAGCAATGCTGGTTGCCAGCAAGTTGGTGGAAACCCTTTGTACTTTTTCTGTTGCTTTTACAGACGGTGGCACTCCTCCTCTGCTGAATTTATTGTGTCCCTGAAACCGTGTTGGAGGGCTGCTTTTTAGGATTGTGATACAGTACACACGTTATGTGGATACAGATGCTGATACATCACCAGCTGATTTAAACACCCCAATTTCCTCGGTGTTGCTTAACACTCTTAAGGACCTCAAAGCAGCTCACCATTTTTATTTTTTGGCATAAATATGACACATCTGCAAGAACAAATACCTACTTATTTGATGCTTTAATGACTCATGACTGGGCACGTGTGCAAAGTGTGCATAGGATACTATACAGTAATGGTTCCGAATTATGATTTCCTTCTATCCTCTGTCTGCCTTGTACTGTAATGCAAATAACAAGGAAATAATCTGCTAAAAATACCAAACATGTCACTTAAATTGGACCCTGGTGGTAGTGGCTTTGTTCTAAAAAATAAATAAGTTGGACCCTGATGGGTAGTTTGCTTGTTAGAAGCAAACACTAGGGCTCCAGAGGGACTCAATAGGGTGGGTGAGACGCTAGGTTTGCTGCATGGTGATGTTCAACTTTGAGAGCACTGGGGATGCACCTCTCCTGTTGCAGACTGATACACACCTTCACTATTTTCATCGATGCCTGCACGTGAACCTCCTATAGCAGATCTGTGATCTGGATGGTGGTTTTTGGGTAAAAAATGTTTATAATTTATGGTGGGTATTCAGACGGTGAGAATTTACATAGCGATGGACATCTGTATACAACATATGCATGTACATGTGGACACGCACAGATGTATATTTCCAGTCTCCTATTTACCTAAGTTGTCATGGGGTTTTTTTCCATGTTGTGTCCAGCTTGATTCAACTGCATTAATAATTTAAAAAAATAATAGTTAACAAGTACAGATGAATTTCTAATCTTTGTTAGTTAAAATCATCAGGCATTATTTTAATTGAAAAATGTGTGTACAAACACACACACTCTCTAGGATATACCTGAGAGTTGAAAACAGGTGTTCAAACAAAAAGTTGCACAGGAATGTTCATAGCAGCGTTGCTGACATAGCCAAACTGTGGAAATAGCCCAAGTGTCCACCAGTGGGTGATGAATGGACCAACATGTTATATGTCCAGTGAATGTTATTCAGCCGTGCAGAGGAATGAAGTGCTGATACATGCTACCACACAGGCGAACCTCAAAAACGTTTTGCTAAGAAGCCAGACATAAGAGGCCACATATTTCAATTTCATGTACACTGAATGTTCAGAATAGAGAATGTGTAGAGACTGAAAGTAGGTTAGTGGTGGTTATGGGCTAGTGGGGGTGAGAGGGGACAGGGAGTGGTAGCTGATGGGTTCCGGGTTTCCCCTTGTGGTGATGAAAATGTTCTAATACTGACTGGTGATAGTCGCACACGTCTGTGAATATACTAAAAACCATTGAATTGTACACTTTAAGTGGATGGATTGTATGGTATGTTCACTATAACTCAAGGCCGTTTTATACATACATATATATATGCACCTATAAACAGAGAGAGGGAACTGATATCTGTAATTCTAGAACTTACTTGTAAGTGAGACAGACAAGATCTCTGTTCTCCCAGGGCTCAGAGGAGGAGGAGAGAGCAGACACGCAGGGAGACAAATCGATACTAGTAGCTATTAGTGCTCGTGAGGAACTTTATAGGACAGATGTGAAAATAAGGTTGGGTTGATGAAGAGGCGAGAAGTCACTTAAATGAGATCCCCTGTGGGCGGGAGTCAGCTCCGCGTGTGTGTGTGTGTGTGGCCGCGAGTCAAGGTTCAAGTCCTGGCTCTCCCACGTGCTGGCTGTCACCCTGGCCAAGGTACTTCACTTGTCCACGTCTCAGTTTCTCTGTGAAGTAGGGGCAGCTGTCGTACCTGCCTCGTAGTGGTGTTGTAAGGAATGACAGGTCCGTGCAGGGGATGATGTTGTGCCCCACGCAGATAGGTCACCAGGCCTGTGGCCTCTCCCCGCTGCCGGGGGTGTTGGGTGCTGTGGCTCACAGCTGCCCCGGCTCACAGCTGCCCCTTCTCCCGAGCATTGCTGTCAGCAGAAGGAAGCCGCCTCACCTGGAGGTTGTATCTGCTGCCCGCCAGCAGGCAGTGACTGGCTGGCAGGGAGGGCAAGAGGCCGGTCTCCATGAAGACTCACTTCTCTGGTGGGATTATGCTCCAGACCCTCCCTCCCCCCAGTGTGACCAGGTCCATAGGGACCACAGCCTTGTTTAGCGTTCTTCTCCTGCCCCATCCCATTCCTGTACTCTAAACACTTGAACAAGAATACCTGCCTAAGGCTCAGCTTTTTTTTGGGAGCCAACCTATGACAAGCATGCAAAACACTGGTACCGTGCCTAGTATATGGAAAGTTTGCCATAATAGTTTTACTTTATTATTATAGCCTTTATTTTTGTCCTCAAGGATGAGGCCACTGTATCTGTAAGATCCTGTACCAGGATCTGGTACATCCAGCCATGTCTGGCTTATGGCCAGCACATACATATATGAATGAATAGATAGTCCATGTTCATGGATAGGATGATTCAATATTGTTATGATGTCAGTTCTTCCCAGCTTGATCTATATATTCAACACAATCTCAATCAAAACCTAATAGAGATACAGGAAAAAAACAAACCTTCTTCCCCACTCTCATGTACTCAATACAACACAAAATGCCTCACCTCTGAGAAAGAAAAAAACCAAGGTGTTTTTGCGTTTCTCTCTCCTCTCTGTTTGACACTTGACCCTTCTGACACTAGATGTGTGGGATTTTTCCCCTTGCTGTGCCCCATCTCCAGTTAGTTCCATCCCTGTCTATGTCCTCATCTCTCTCTGTCCCCTTCCTCTTTCAACAACTCCTGGGCTCCACAGTGTGCCAGCCACTGTTGGGGTGGGGGTGCAGTAGCTCGGAGGGGCACACGGTCCCTGCCTGTGTGGGGTGTACAGTCCAGGGAGAGAGAGCTGTGATTGCACGGATTCCCTCTGGCAAGCTCTTGCCTCATTAAATGCTGTGGAGGAGAGGAGCTTGGTGTGTGTTGTAGCAAGAATTGGAAGGTTTGCTGAGCTCCATGCTGATTGAAGTGAGACTGGGAGAACTTGGAGCTAACCAGGCACAGAGCATTCCTAGCAGAGCCAACAGCACATGCTAATGTCCTGTGGTAGGAATGAGTGTGACCTACTCCAGATTCTGGGAGGGGGCCCATGTGGCTGATCAGGAGGAATCAGGGCACACAATTGGGCCAGGTGGGGTTGGGGTTTTGTCACAGGGCGTGGTTCTTAGTCCCAGCTCTAAAATGCCCTTTCTCACCTGCTACAGTTGGATCTGTCCTCTTCCTTAATCCCAGGTCACAGCCGCCTCCTCCTGATGCAAAGTGTGGATCTCTCATTTCTAGGCACGCTGTTGTTCATGTGGTCCCTTCCTATGCGGCAGGCAAGGGGGTCCCCGCTACCCCAGACCTGTGTTTCACCAGCCTGGCAATGGCAGTAGAGGGAGAAGTTTGACCAACAGCCCTGATCAAATAAGTCCTAGGAGGATGGTGGTGGCCCCAGCCTGGGCCCTGTGCTTGTCTCTGAACTGATCACCAAGCCGGACACTTTGGCCATTCCTAGGACCCCTGCTGTCACCCTTGGCTTGTGGCTGCAAGTGGTGAGGGATGAATCGGCTTTGTCTAAAGCACATGGAATGGGTCTGTTCCATGGAAAGGTCTTTTTCTTTGGCAGAAGAAAGAGAAGGGACTTGTCCTGTTTGTGTGCCAGTCCACTGTTCACTGGCCGTCTCGTGAGGGGAAGGGAGTCACCTGTGGGTCTGGCCGCCATCGTGGCCCAGTGGGTTTTGGCCAGGAGTGGTGGAGCCACGTGGCAGCAGGGGTTTCAGGGAGGATGAATTTCTTTGTTTCTGTTATCTCTTACTGTGCACAAACTACTCCAGTACTTAGTGGCTTAAAACAACAACCATTTGATTTATTTCATTGCGCCTATTTCTGCGGTCAGGGCCAGGAGCGCTTGTCTCTGCTCTTGAGTGGTCCCAGCTGGGGCGGCTCACTGGGGGTCCGTTTCCAAGGCGGTGCTGTCGCTGGGGGCCTTGAGTCCTCTAAAGCGGCCTCTCCAGTCGGCTAGCTGGGGCTTTGCACATCAGGGGGGTCTCTGGGTAGCCTGGCTTCTCACACGGGGGCTGGTTTCCCCCAGAGCACAAAAACGGAGGCTACCAGGCCTTTTTAATGATTAGGCTCCAAGCTGGCATCCTTTGTGTCCCCTCTTAATAGTTAAAACAGGTCACAGAGACAGCCCACGCTCACGGGCAGGTGGCTATGCGAGGTATATATTACTGGCAGCTGCAGCCCATTAGAGGCCACCAGAGTGACAGTTGTCCCCTCCCCATGCCCTCCCACTAGGCCCTGTGGTCTCTGGAATCCCTGCGACCATCTCCCACTCTGGGTTCAGCCTCTTTCTTTTTGTTTTTAAAGCAGTTGTTCAGGGGTGTCTTTTTCTTTTCCCCCTTGAATTCAGCCGGAGAACTCTTTTGGCTTTGAGACTCGGGAAAAGGCCGTAGGTCAGGTCAATAAGACAGCTGGACCTTTCACGTTGCCTGGAGTGATCGCCAGTGAGCGTTGGTTTGGTCTGTTGTTTCGGTAGAATGTTCTGTGCTTTCTTCCAATCTGAGTTGTGTTACAAAAGTTAATTGTCCTAGTTTACAATGTGTTCATCTGCGGAAGTGGGTGAGGGGAACCCCAAACCCTTCACACGCCCAGGGCTTGTGGGTGGCAGCAAATGCCCGGCAGGCTCTTGACCTCCTGTCCACTTCCAGAAGAGTGGGCCCTGAGCTCGGATGGGGACCCAGGGGCAGAGCTGGCCTTGTGGGTCCCTTCTGGGAAGCGAAGGAGCCAGGCGGGCTGTGCATGGGGTGCCGGCGTGCGGCTGCATCCTCAAGTGATGTGAACGGCAACTTCTAATTGACTCATGTTAATTTCTTTTTAGTGGATATCATGGAAATAAAGGAAATCCGCCCAGGGAAGAATTCCAAAGACTTTGAGCGTGCAAAAGCCGTCCGCCAGAAAGAAGACTGCTGCTTTACCATCCTGTATGGCACTCAGTTTGTCCTCAGCACGCTCAGCTTGGCAGGTGGGTGCGTGCTCCTGTGCTTCTCTCCCTCCCTGTGCCTCGATTTCCTTCTGAGGAAGTTCTCCAGCAGTGGGATGCTCACACCTGCCCGCCCACTAACGTGCATTTAGGGCATCATGGCTCCGAATCTCAGCCCTGTCCCTTTCTAGCTGTGTGTCTTTGGGTGAGTGACTTAACCTCTCTGAGCTGCAGTTTGCTCAGCTGTGAAATGGGGAGAATAATCATGCCTATCTCACGGGGATGTTGTGAGGAGTATGTTAAGTGTCTGCCTAGCTCATACTGAGAGCTGAATAAATGATAGTTAGATAGTTTTCTCACTGAGGGCCAGGCCCTGCTGGACGAAAAATGCAACCTGCCTTCTTCTTAGCAGACTTTGCTCAGTGAACTTGACCCTGATCTGAAGGAACTGTCTTGAGATCTTACATCACACACATGCACGCACACAGTGCACATGCATGTGAACACACATGCATGCACATAGTGCACACACATTTGAACGCACGCATGCATGCACACAGTGCACACTCATGTGAACACACAAGCAGTACACACGTATGCACACACAGATGCACGTATCTGGAGGTGAGATTTCTCGCCAACCCTGTGAAGCCACCAAAAAGCAAAGAGGCCCCTGAGAGACGAGAACGAGAGCTGTGAACAAGCTCAGGCTCTTAGCTCAGGGGCAGGAGCATGTAGTTACTCTCAGGTCCAGTCCTGGACTTTATCGACTCAGAAGTGTTTGTAGTTACGACCGATGAAAGAGGAAAACAATGCTATTAAAATAGACCAAAGTGGGGGCAGCCGTGAAAGTTGAGCAATATGGGACGAATTCAGGGTCGAATAGCTCTTGTTAATTTCTCATCCATCCTGTCATGAAGCATTTTCTGAGCGTGTGCTCTGAGCTGGGCTGCGCCAGACACCAGTGGGCTTTGAAGACGGTGGGGCCCAGCTGCTGCCTTCAAGGAGCTCACAGTCCCCTGGGGAGGCAGACATGGGGACAGGAAATTACGCTGTGAGAAGAGCTGTACTGTACGTGAGATGCCACATGCAGTAGGAGTGCTGAGTGCCTAATTCCAGGGAAGGCTTTGCAGAGAAAATGATGTTTAGATGGGGTTTTGAGGCATTGGTAGGAGTTGGGAGGAAGGAGAGGGGGCGATCCAGGGGGAGGGCATGGCATGTATGAGGGCGTGGAGGAGGGAGCCAGCAAGCTGGAGGTGGGAACGAGGGGCAAACGTCTAATTCCTAGTGTAGGGGGCGGTAGAGATGGGGCAGGAGGCCCCATGACCGTGAGGCTTCACAGCTCTGTCCCCACCTGCAGGCTGAGCCCTGACCGCTGTTCTTGGAAGGGATACCATGAGAGCCCAAGGCTTGGGGCCCAGGATGCCAGCTTTGGTGTCTGTCCCACTCTGGGGTCCCTCTTCTAGAGCCCTGAGTTCAAGGACGGGTGGAGTGATGGGCAAGACCTCGACTCACGTCCTAACTTCTCACTTACTGGAGCAGGGATGAACTCTCAGCCCTTGTGAACCTTGGTTTTCTCCTCCTCCACGTGGGAAGAGTGAGAGCAGCAACCTCGGCCACCGTCGTGCGTGTAAGGAGGTCCCTGGTGCTCAGGAGATGTTTAACAGCCCGATGAGGTGTTTGCCTTGACAGCTCCATTTTACGAGGACGAGGGCATGAGGCACAGAGCAGGGCTGTTGCCCTTGCCCTTTCTGTTCCCCGAAGTAACCTGCTGGAGGGGTATGGTGGGACTTGAGCTATGATCTGCCCTTTGCCAGAGGCCAACCTGCCAACCACCCCTCGTTGCCACTTCCCTCGCGGGCATCAGTGTGACCTACTTCCCTCCTCTCTCTCCAGCCTCAGTTGGAAACAGGGGAAGTACTGATGCTGCTCAGGATTGTGGTGCAGATTATTCCAGGTCCTGCATCGCATTCATTAGCATGGGGTTTAGGGCTAAAACTCTAATAGAATGAAACAGAACAAAAAGCTGAAGCTCTAAGCCAGCGGTCCTCATCTCTGGAAGGCTGAGTAATGCCCTCCCAAGATGTCTACGTTCTAATCCCTGGAGCCCATGAATATATTCCTTGATATGGAAGAGGAGACCTCGCTGGTGTGATGAAGTTAAGCATGTTGAGATAGGGAGACTGGGCCAGCGTAATCACAGGAGTTCTTATGAGAGGGAAGCAGGGGGTCAGCCTCAGAGCTAGAGATGTGAGGATGGAGACAGAGGTCAGAGCTGGGAGGGACCACAAGCCACGGAATGTGGGTGGCCTCTAGAAGCTACAAAAGGCAAGGAAACGCATTCTTCCTACAGCTTCCATAAGGAACACAGCCAGCCGGCCTATCTGAGACTTCTCACCTCCGTCACTCCATAAGAATAAATCCCTGTTATTTTAAGCCACCGAGTTTGTGGTCATTTCTTACAACTGAGGAAACTGGTCGCTCAACCTTGGAGGCACAAGGTTGCATCCCTTCTGGTTTAATTACTTTGGTGTGGCACCTAGGTATTGGGGTTTTGAGAAGCTCCCCAAGCGCTTTTCTTGAGGAGCTGGGGTTGAGAACCCCTGCTCTGGAGTCTGATGCCTGGGTTTGAGTTCTTCAGCTTTCTCATGCTGGAGTCGGTGCCATCAGGGGAAGAGCATGGACTCTCATTTAAAATCTGGTATCTTCCACTGTCTCAGTCTGCCCTGGCTACTGTAACAAAATACCGTAGACTGGGTGGCTTAAACAGCAGAGACATTTATTTTCTCACAGTTCTGGGGGCTGAGAAGTCCAAGATCAAGATGCTGGTAGGATTGCCTTCTGGGGAGGGCTCTTTTCCCGACTTGCAGACAGCCGCCTTCCCTCTGTGGGCTCACATGGTCTTTCCTCGGTGTGTGCTCAGATAGAGAGCGAGCTCTGGTCTCTCCTCCTCTTCTCTAGAAGGCCCTTCTCTAATCCCCTTATGGAGGCTCTACCCTCATTACCTCATCTAAATCTAATCACCCTGCAAAAGCCCAGCTCAAAGGTTATGGCTTCAACATGTGAATTTTGAGGGGACATATTCAGTCTACAGTGGCCACTATGAGCTGTGTGGCCTTGGACACATCACCAATCCTGTCTTATACTTGGTTTCTCCATGTGTGAAATGGGAGTATAATAGTACTTTCCTTGTGGGTTTGTTGTTCAGGATTAGACAAATACAGGAAAAGCACTTAGAACAGTATCTAGCATATATGTCATGCGTGCTTAAAGGGTATTAGCTGCCATTCAGTAGTGATGACAGTGCTGGTTACCACGACTACCTCCACTCTTAGCCAGTTCGATTTGGCGCAGGAAGTGTAGCCCACTTGTCACCCCTGTGGTGCAAAGTTCATCATGAGCATGTGGCCGCATCTCAGACAAAAAGCAGGTCTCAGAGCCATGGAGGTGAGGAGGAGACGGTTTCTTTGCCTCCTGTGCAACTAGAAACCAGCACAAGCTTCTGCCATCTTCATGGTCTATATGGGACTGGGGTCTCCAAGCGGGGGTTTTCCCAGGAATTAACGCAGCCTTTCTGTGCCCCTTGCCCACCCCAGCGGACTCTAAAGAAGATGCGGTTAAGTGGCTCTCTGGCTTGAAAATCTTACACCAAGAAGCGATGAACGCGTCCACGCCCACCATGATCGAGAGGTACTTGGCTTTTCCGTGTTGACCTCTGTACTTGCTCACTCCTTCATTCTGCTGCCTTTAGCCAACCTGGGCTGAAGGAAAGAAAAATGGAACGTTGCATCTTGGAGGCTCGTTGGGTGTCTTGTGCGCAGTGGGTGCCCAATAGTGGTGTGGGCTCTCCGGTGTTTCAAACGAGAGCCTCTTTCTGTGCTGGTCTTTAGCCTTGGCCCGTTGGGGTGAGCACTGCGTTGGAACTGAGATAGAAACATCCTTGCACATTGGGGAAAAACAGGTGTGCTTCCTGCTTAAAAGATTTAAGACGGACTGATCAAAGGACAGGTGGACACAAGGTCTGGAATTTTCTACCTATTGTTCTCTCCTGGGTTGAAGAAGTCCTTCTTAGTACTGTCTCCTCAAGGTCATGGGTGTGTGGGTGGGATTGGGTGTGAGTTATTTGCCCCCAGTAAAGCAAAGCTTTCTACTTTGTACCATTTTTCTTACCAGCTTTTTGGGGGTTAATGACTGTTGTCAGAGGAAATTGTTAATTTAAAGAAATCCAGCCTTTTTGAGTTGACGTCTTGGCTGACGTGGGGGTCCTTCGATCACAAGGAGAAAACTGCTTCCCAAGCCGTGCCTGGCAGAAAGTTGGAAAAGCCCTCTTTCTTGTTCCTGTTTCTTTTGTGTCCATCCCATAGCACTCAGACTTGCACTATTTTCTAACTTTCTCTCTCTCATCTAAAATCTCTTTCCAGTTGGCTGAGAAAGCAGATTTATTCTGTGGATCAAACCAGAAGAAACAGGTAAGATTTGTTCACATTTCTGCAGTTTTCTTATCATGTTACACTCTGACGTACGCTCTTTTTTAAAAAATGTTCCGAGGGGGTTGAAGCGTGTTTTGCAGTGGGCAAGGTCCTCAGAAGGTTCTATGTGATCTACAGATGTCATGCTAGATATTGGGAGTGGATGGTGACAAAATATCCTCTGCCTGGGTGGTGGAGCGCCTTCCATTTGTTGGGAAATTCCAGTCCAACTGCAGAAATGACGTCTCTGCCCTGGGGCATTCTGACCTTGTCACCAACATTTGGGCACCTTCTATGTCTTGCAAGCATAGCAGTAAATGTGATCTCTATGGCACCTGTCCATACTTTGTGGCAAGAGAGAAACTGATCGTGAAGAAATAGACCAGGTTGAAAAGCTGCGGTCCTAAGGGCTGGGCATAGCCGAGTTGGGTGATGTGCTAACAAAAGTGTGTTCAGTTGGCTCGACTTGTTCACTTCACGGTACCTCTTGGAGAGGTTCCCCATCAGTACACACGAAGCTCTGTGCCAGGAAATTTTTTTTTTATAAAACAAACGTGGTTTTGGTTTTTCCTTAGATGAATGCAATTTAATCTCAGAAATTATTTCCTTAGTGATGGGCGTAGAGATGTTCCCAATCCTCTGTTATGATCGTGCACATTGCTGCTATGAAAACCTTTGGGTCTATCCTTTTGCAAACTTGTGTGAGGTGGCTGTGAGCAGGATACGTTCTCAGAAGTGGAATACCAGCAGCAAAGCAGCTACCAGTCTCAGAATTCGATAGTTAGAGGCGGTAGGAGTTTATATTTCTACCAAGGGTGCAGGAGAACATTCATCTCCAGTGAGTCATGGCACTGTCAGACTTTGACTTTTGTTAATCCGATCGATGAAAGACAACAGGAATGGTTTTGCTTAAATTTGCATTTCTTTATGGACGTGTTTGAACATCCTTTTACTCGTTCTTTTTCTTGAGGTTACGATCCAGTTCTTATTAATAATATAATGATAAAAACCACCACGTATGGCGCACCTGAGCTCGCCAGACCCTGTGCTAAGCATTTTAAAGTCACTGTGTCATGTTAGCCTCACGTGAGATATTATTTTCTTTTGTAAAATTGTTTTCCTTTTACCCATTCTTGGTTTAGCTATGTCAGTACCACAGAGAAGGCAAAAACCAGACTCCAGCAGCTCTCCCGTTTTGCTCCTGAAGGTCTTTCCATCCTTGCGGTGACTTTGTGCCTGGCATGTCCTCTGTCACGTGCCGATTTCAGAGTTGGGGCTTGCTTCCCCCTCCCTCTACACGTGCCCAACGAAGGATTTGGAACTGCTAACCAGGAAGTGGTTAAAAACCTAGTGATGTTAGGTCAGCCAGTGGCTCCCGCCATGTTGTTTCTGTCCACCTGCCTTCCTCTCCCTCCCCTTCCTCCCAACCGACCTTCCCTGTCCGGTCCTACGTGCCGGGCTACCCTCAGGTGTTCCAAGCGGATCTGACGAGGTCCCTGTGCTGGAAGGTTCTGTACACACTTGTCTCTTTCAGCCTTGGAGGTGGTGCCGCCTCTGAGTGTTTTTTCTCCGTGGCTTTTGGTGACTCACAGTGGAGATTGGCACAGGGCGAGGGGAGGGAGCCACCCTGGGCGCCGCTCCGGTGGCCGCTGGTCTGGCTCTGCAGTCTGCCTCTCCATCCTGTGGTCACGGCGTGGGAGCCTCCCTCTTGCTCTCCTGCTGGGGGGGACGGGGACGGACTCCTGCCAGGCCTGCGTGGAGACCCGTCTTTCTGGGGGGGGGTGCTGCTCCAGGACCCTCTGCAGAGAGGAAGCCCCGTTTCTGTCCCAGGTTCCTTGTTGTGTGCTCACCGGTTTCTTCCCGGTGGGCGCAGCCCTGCGCTCTGTCAACACGTGGAAAATGCCACCTTCCCCGAGCTGCTCAGAGGCCTGGAGTTTTTCCAAAGGAACTTTAACCAAGGTGCCAAGGATAGAGCAGCTACCGTATGTTGTGCCAGCCCCCTCCCCTCCCTTTCCTGTCGCCAGGGCCAGTCGTTTCCTGATGGCAAACAAAGGAGCGACAGAAGCAGAGGAAGCCCGCGCGAGGGGGAGGCAGGCGTGGAGGGGACCCAGCCCGGGCAGCGCCACAGTCGTAGGTGTTTGGCTTGGCCCAAGCACCCTGTTGCGTTTTTCAGCTTTCCTAGAGGCAGGGTGGTAGCGGCCGGCGGCCGGCGAGAACTTGCTCTGCAGCCTGTGCTGCAGTGAGCACCTCACACCCTGGGGAGTACTCGTGGCTGCTGGGGAGCGGGTGCTCTTGGACCCATTTCATGTGTGGGACACTGAGGCCCAGAGAAGTTACGTAACTTGATTAAAGCAACCCAGCTTGTCAGGCAGGGGTGGCACCAAGATTTGTAGACCCTCCGTCACTACTTGATATTGCTTTTCCTTTCTATTCTTTTATTGTACTATTGAGAGCCGGGGAAACGCAGAAATCTTCCCTTCCCCACCCTGACCAATCACCGTACGATTTAAAAAAATAAAATTTTAAAATTTGCTTTATTGTGGTAAAATATACGTAACATTTATCACTTTAACCCTTCTTGGGTTTATTGTTCTGTGGGATTAAGTACACACACACTGCCGTGCGACCGTCACCACCATCCATCTCCAGAACGCTGTCATCATCCCAAACTGAGACTCTGTCCCCGTGAAACAATAACTCCCTGTTCCTCCCCCTGCAGCCCCTGGAAATACCATTCTTCTCTCTGCTCCACAAGCGCGATGACTCTAGGCGCCTCAGGGACGTGGAACGATACAACGTTCGTCCTTTTTCATCCGACTAATTTCACTTAGTATAAGTCTTCAGGGTTCATCTACATTGTAGCGTGTGTTGGAATTTCCTTCCTTTTTAAGTCTGAATGGTGTTCCACCATATGTATCTACCACATCTCCTTTATCTGTTCATCCATCTGTGGACACTTGGGTGGCTTCCACCTTTTGGCTGTTATGAGTAATGCCACTATGAAAATGAGTGTGCAAATATCTGTTCGAGTCTCTGCTTTCAGTTCTTTTGTGTCTCTACCCAGAAGCAGAGTTGTTGGATCCCGTGGTAATTCTGCTGAGCTGTTTGAGGAACTGCTGTCCTGCTTTGCACAGTGGCTGGACGTTCCCACATCCTCACCGACACCTGTTTTCTTTCTCTCCCCTGCCCTTGCCTGCCTGGCATGCGCCGTCGAATTTGCATAAGCAGGACGTGCCCTTCCCTTTCTCCCTCAGCCCTCACGGGGGGGACTGAGGTGGTGGGCGGATGTGCGTGTGGCAGGTGGAGGCAGGTGGCCTTCATGTGGCTGATGGCTGAGGCTCCTAGGTTGTAACTGGCCGAGGAGCTGCTCTGAGGAGCTGCACAGCCCCACCTGCAGAGATTCTGATTCTTTTGTCCTGGGCATTGGAAATTTTTTAAAAGGTTCTACTCTGAAGACAGGGTCGGAGGCTAGGGTTCTCTAGACAGCAATGTCAAATTGGAGCTTGCAGGAGAATCCCCTGGAGGGCTTGTTAAGATGAAGCCTCCACCTCCACAGTTTCTGGGGTGCCGCCCAAGAATTGGCATTGTAACGAATCCCCAGGCGAGGTAGGTGCTGCCGGCCCGGGAACTGCCTAGGGAAGCTGGACCCTAGAGCTGCACTGTCTGGCAGGGGAGCCGCTCATGACCTGTGGCCGTTTAAACTACGTTATTGAAAATAAGATAAAAAATAGTTCATCAGCCACGCTCACCACATCTCAAGTGCTCAGCAGCCACGTGTGGCTAGTGGCTACAGCATTGGGCAGGATGGATGCGGAACATTTCCATCGTCCTAGAAAGTTCCATCGGGCAGCGCTGAGGCTGGGTTCTCAGCTCCGACGCTGATTGGTGGTGTGAATTGGGTAAATGATTTAATTTCTCTGGGCCTCACTTTCCTCGTGTGTAAAGGAGGGAGAATCCCAATGCCCACTTCGTGGCGTCGGTGGGGGTTCAGTGAGTTCAGATGTGTAAGGTGCCTGGACAGAGCCTGGCTTGTGGTAAAGCAAATGCTCGTTATTGTCATTGCTGTTGTAAAAGAGCTGGGGGTGGCGGAGGAGTTTGTCCAGTGTCAAGGTGGCATGTAAGTTTCACAGGGCTGCCAGCTTTGCTCCTTTGGTAACGGCTGCCTGGAGTGCAGCACCGAAGGGCCCTGGGACCCTTCCCGGGCTGGGAAGGGAAAGCACCGTGATTGTTTAGTGCCGTCTGCCCTGGGAGACAGAGGGGCTCTTGGTGGCCCGTTGGGGGAATAGTTTCGCCATCCTTCCCCAAAGGGATTGATTCGGTTCCTCACCCACTGTCCCAGGTGAGCCCCAGGACACGTGACCTGAGATGGAGGTTTGTATGCAGGAGTCTGTAGGCAGCTCATGGGGCGTCAACACCTGTAGGCAGCCGGGGAGCCACAGCCGTGGCCTTAGCTGACCCCATGGGGACGGCCCTGTGGAGCTGTGCTGAATTGAGGCCAGGCCCCTGTTCCCATGCACAGACCAGGCATTGGACACTGGCTGCCCGGGAAGGGACTGTGACCTTGGGTGAGGCCACTCTCTCTATTGGTGGCAAGTCCTGGAGAGGGGTGGGACTGCTGGCTTCCTCCCCTCCGGTGCAGGGGACTCAGCACCCTGTGCTGGCCAGATGCGGCAGTGAGGAAGGGGCTCGCCTAGGGGAGTGGGGTGGGGCAGTCCTGGCACCAGGAGCCCAGAGAAGCTCTGGGCCCCCAGCTCCTCCACTCTAAGGTGAGACCTTTGAACCAGGCGGGCTCCCCTGTCCCGGGCGTTCAGATGCTCATGCCCTGGGTTTGCTGCACTGGTCTCTGAACAGCTGCACTGGCTCCCCAGCCCCAGTCTCTCTGTTCCTGGCTGTGGGACGTATTCTTTGCCTTGTTGCAGCCTCGGCTCCTGAGGGGGTCTGGCCTCTTCCCTGCTCCCAGGGTGAGTCCACTGTGCTGCCAGCTTGGTCCAGCCGCCTCCTGCCTCTTCCGGCATCGCCAGTCCCTGCTGCTTCTCCACCTTCATCCTGTCCTGGATTGGGCTGCCCCCAGACCACATCCCTGCCCAGCCAGCCACAGCCAGCCCACCGGGGCGTTTGCTGCTCTCAGCACCTCTCTGTGAGAGCCACCGGTGCCGTCCCTGCAGGGGGTGTGGGTGAGGGACATCTTGCTGGTCAGGGTCTCTGAGATCGGAGAGGCTGTGAGGACCAGAGGTAAGCAGGCTAGAGGAGGGACACTGGGATGGCCTGGAGTGGTGCTGGCCTGACTCCAGGGGCAGCGGCTGGGCAGTGACATGCTGCCACCTCCTGAATGCGATGGCAGAGGCCGAGTGCGTGGCATTGGGAAACGGGGCTGTTTTCTGTCCACAGCCTGGGGTGGCCTGCTTTTCTTGGCCTCCCTCTCCAGCTGGAAGGGTCTGGATCTCGCATGCTCGGCCCGCTCCCCAGTCCCACCTCTCTGGGCATGTCTCGTCGTGGGCGCTGCTCCCCGGGAGGTGGTCCAGCTCTGCCCGCTTCCCTGACCATCCCGCAGCCTGTCTTCTTCCAAGTAACATGGATACACGTGTGTCTTTTGGAAAGTATTTAACATTATGAAATAGGCCTTTTGTAGATCATGCAGATTCCTTATCTGGGGTGCGGTCATTGCAGGCAGACGGGGCTGGAGTCTGAGATTAGCAGAGACGAGGTATGAGACCGCTCCCCCCTGAAAGACGGAGATGGTGATGGTACCTACTTTGTAATGTGATTTAAGCGTTAAAAGAGTCACTGTGCATAGACGAAGCACCCGGCGGCTCCCGCAGAATGAGCACTGTTTACGTTCCAGCTGCTGTTGCTGCTGTTACTGTTCTGGTCTTGCTCGCCCGGGTCTGCCCTCCCTGCCTTTCCTGTCCAACCGAGCCTCACCACCTGGCTCAGGAAGGTTTCTGTGACCCGCTGTTCTGCTCCTGTGACTACATGTTTTAGAATTTGATTCAGATCCAGGCTCAGCTGTGGCCCAGCTCTGACCTTGAGCCGCACACCCCTGACCCACGCCCGTGACAACCACGCCCGTGACCCCCTGCCCTTGCCTGTTCTGCACCCGGGAGCGGGGGTCGATTGTGTGTGCTTTGTACGAGGCAGAACATGGCGAGGGTTAGGTGACGTTACTGCCTGGCCGACACCAGGGCTGCCTGGCACACGGTAGGTGCTCGGATAGGGTCTGCTCCTTCCCACTTTCCCTCTCTAGCCTTTGGTGACCTCACCTTGCTTTGAACCCCTGTGATCTTTAAAAAACACAACTTTATTCTCTACTTATTTTGGGGGGATGGGGCACTGGTGTCCCTCACTTATGCCACACCTCTCTTGTCATTTCACCTTGCCAGGTCACAGCCAAGCTCAACAGGGTTTTCTTTCCCTCTGATTTGGTCAGACCCATCCCCGTGGCTGTGGTTTTGCTGGATCCGAGGCAGGGACAGGGGGAACCTCCTTCATCCATTTGTGTGTGTCTCTAATTAGATGACCGGGCATTTGGCTGCTTAAGAGACCCTCAGTTGCTCCAGCCGATGACCTGCGCTGTGTTGAGTTTCTTCACGTTGACATTTGGCGCACTGGGCAGAAATCAGTCACATCCACACCTTCTGTGGTCTTTATGATCCCTGTGGCATTTTGTACCTGGGCTCATCGTGTTCTGCCCACACCGAGTCTCCTACGTGACCTGCCTCCATGGCCATGTCTGAAGGGTGGGGATCAGCCTCGCTTATTGGGGTGTCACCCCCACCTTGAACCCCGGGTGTCTTGTTCCTAGTTCGTGCTCAGTGGGTGGCCATTGGCCAGGCTGGCCCACAGAGGGATGCCTGAGGGGTCGCTGATGGGGTGGCTGGACCCTCCACTGCAGAGGGCTCTCTGGAGTGACAGCTGGGGTTTCCCTTTCTCGCAGCATCAGCCTCCGAGAGTTGAAGACCGTCTTGCCCCTAGTCAACTTCAAAGTGAGCAGCGCCAAGTTCCTCAAAGATAAGTTTGTGGTAAGTTTCGTAGCTCAGCCCGGGAATTTTACGAACTCGGGGCTGCTTGGTGCCTCCTGCGTGAAGCCATCACGTGTCTTTGAGCTCCGTGGAACAGTGCCTGAGAAGGTCTTTTGCCTCCCGGGTGCTTCTTGGTCCAGACGGAGGGCTCGTGTGTAGATGTGAGGACTGTGTTCTTGATCCTAGCAGGTGATGCAATTGATGGAGACCATGTTTGCTGAGCTGTTTGACCTGGAACACCTGAACTCGGGTCTGTTCCCAGCAGTTCAGCATAGCCTGGTTCCCTGACCATCCTGCTGCCCATTTTCTCCCCAGTAACGTGAACACACGTGTGTCTTCTGGAAAATGATATGAAAAAGCTCATTCAGTTTTAGACGAATGAACTCCCAGAAGAGTTAACTTCCGTTACTGCTTGTTAAGCATCCTTTGACCCGCCCCATTATTCCACACTAATCCAAGAATGAAAGGGAAAAAATTGAAAGGGTAGGATTTAAGAAGAGAAGAAAGGATGGGAGACGCATTTACCATTGATCACTGTATAACTGAGGTTTTTTTTTTTCCCTGTGAAGTATTTACTGAGCCAGACATTTTGTAGATATTACCTTGCTTGGTTTTGGGGAAGCCACAGGAGTGTAGTGGTGGTTCTCCCATTTTACAGATAAAGAAACTGAGGGTCTGAAAAGGTCAAGGAAATCCCCCAATGTCATAAAGCAGTTAATCGATGCTGAGTTCTGTCTGACCCCAAAGCCTGGGTCAGATTTCTTTTTTATGCTTTAAAAAATGACCTATCTGTATATACCCTGTAAATATGCCTGGATTTGTAAGTCCAAAGAGAGTGTCTTCTGCCTGAAAAAGAAGGAGTTACACATTCTGGCTCTTGGGAACCTGGCTAACAAATCTTCCCTTTGGGGCTCCAGAGAGGGTCCGTGTGAGCATTTTCTCCCAGGCAAGTGAATTGGGAAACGTGTGGATGGTTTCGGTTCGGAGGGATGCGAGTTTGATTTTAGCCAGTGTTGTACAAAAGTCATTTTATTTCTGTAAGCAGGGTGGAGGCGTTCTTACAGTGGACTTCAAAAATCATGCGGTCACTTTTTTTTTTTTTAATATATTTACAGGAAATGGGTGCACACAAAGATGAGCTCAGCTTCGAACAGTTCCATCTCTTCTATAAAAACCTTATGTTTGAACAGCAAAAATCGGTAAGATGATTCTTGAGCAAATGATCACATGATGTTTCTGTTTTCCACATATTTCAAAGCCTGGCATGTTCCTAAGAAACCCACAAGAACTGTTTAAACTCCCTTTCAGTCAAGGATATATAAATGGGAATGACAGCAACATTCCACTTTCACCTACGAGGTTGGCAAGTCTGTAACTGTGACCAAGCTATGGGCAAAATGTGGGGAAGTGGAGTGTGAATACCTCCCTGGTGAAATGTGAATGGCCTAAGTTTGACTGGAGTTTGATCTGAGTCTATTAAAGTAAAGAAGTGCAACTAACTCTACTGTCTTATCTCATTCTGAAAGGAAATTTAGCAAATTATTAATTACGTGCGTGTTTCTTCCTTTTATATGTTTATGCATATTTTTAGGAGGACATATTTTTGATTAAAATGATCGATTATTTTAACATTAAGGTGCACATACATTTTGACCTGACAGTGGCAATGCATTTTGGGGACTCAAAAGTGTATTATCAGATTGTTTATTGCAGCATTGCTTGTGCTGGCAGAATACTCTGGGCCCGTCGGAATACCCCTCCGTAGAGGCATAGCTGGTAACTTGTGTCTGTCCATGTTATTCAACATCACACCACTGACTGAGAAGCCCGCATCAGTTCTGTTTCTGTTGATCTGGGAGGATGTTTGTGATATTTTGTGGGGAAAGACAGTGGCAGGTTCACACGAGGAGCTAGGTCTGATTTTTTGCTAAAAAGCACAAAATGCAATAATCTTCTTATGTATGTTTGCACGTGTTTTGATGAGCAAGGACAACATGTGGAAGAATATGTCCCTCACATTTAATGTTGATTTCGTGTGTGCTGGAGAGGGTTGGGAAGATGGACAGGAGAGGTAATTAACTTTTTCTTTGCACACCTCAGTTTTCTCTGACTTGTTCTAAGTATTAATGGCATATTCCTTTTGCAATTCAAGAAAGTCCCATAAAGCATAAATCTTAAAAAGTGGGGCCATTCTTGGGGCCATACTGATGCCCCAAGTGCAATGCCTGGTGGGTGGCACACACTCAGCAAATAGGAGCTGCTGCTGTGACTGTTGGGAAGGGGCTTTGCAGACTGCAAAGGGCTCCAAGGAAGAGCTGCGGGGGAACAGAGAGTCTGTGGGACGTGGAGCCAGGTGGACCTGTTGTCTCCAAGTAGCTGTGTGATTGTGAACAAACCACTGACTGCTCCTAGACTCAGTCTTCTCATCTGTGAAATGGGAAGAGGTAATACCCGACCCACTGGGTGCTGGGAAGGATCAAATGAGAGACTGGGAGTTGCGAATGCAGGCAATTTTAAGTGATGGGTGTGAGTGGTACTAGAACAGTTATTAATTGCCTTCTGCATGTGGGGCTATAGGCTGACCACATGGTGAAGCTCCTTGATGTGTGACTACTGACCATGGAGCTTGGGGTACAGCTAAGGTAGAGAAATGGAAGGAGCATTTTCTATCTGCTTAGATTGGGGAAAACACATTTTATGGAGTAAAAAATTCAATTGCAATATGTTCACTTTTTCACATATATAACAATTAGTTCCTGGTTTGCCAAATAGAGTAGAAAGATTGTGGGATTGGGAGATGGAAAGACTGAATTCTAGCCCCCACTTGACTTTTAACTGACCAAACAGTGTTGGGGGGAGGCATCTCCTTCCTCTCACTCGGCCTTCTCTGTAATACGAAGGTATGAAATCAGATCAGTGGTTATAAAACTTTTTTTTTTTTTTTTTTTTTGAGACAGAGGCTCACTCTGTTGCCTGGACTAGAGTGCCGTGGCGTCAACCTAGCTCACAGCAACCTCAAACTCCTGGGCTCAAGCGATCCTTCTGTCTCAGCCTCCCAAGTAGCTGAGACTACAGGCATGCGCCACCACGCCCGGCTAATTTTTTCTATATATATTTAGTTTGCCAATTAATTTCTTTCTATTATTAGTAGAGACGGGGTCTCGCTCTTGCTTAGGCTGGTCTCGAACTCCCGACCTTGAGCAATCCGCCCGCCTCGGCCTCCCAGAGTGCTAGGATTACAGGCGTGAGCCACAGCGCCCGGCCGGTTATAAAACTTTTAAAGCTATATAATCCCTCCCTTTAAATATGAAACCTTAACAAAAACCTGTGCTTCATGAAAGCTGATGAAAATACTGTTTTAGGTTAAAATCTGTAACTTTTATTTATAGTCAGCCCTTGAGAACAATGAAAATGTTTTGATGACAGTGTACATGTGAAATTTGGAATGATGACAATTGCTGTCTTATGCAATTGACCAGGACTGAGAAAAGCTTGATTCACTCAAGACTAGTAGTTGCAAATAACCGTTTTTATGATAATTTGCCTTGAAATTTCAGGATGCTGTTCCATCAGAGAAACGGCAGGCAAAGCTTGAGAGTAAGGTTTGCACAAACGCTAGCTTACCTGCCAGCAACAGGTACGGGTCCACTGATGCTCTCCACTGTGGTCAAATTTACATAAGATATATTTCAGCCTGTGCTTTTAATTACTCTTCTTTTTGAGGCTAATGTGTGTGTGTTTGCATTTGTGAGGAGAGAAAGAAATCAGAGTTGTGCAGCATTCCTGAACCCTCTGGGGTACCCTAGGTTGCCCAATGTGGAACTTCATATGGGTAAAATTCAGCTGTGCCAAAGGTTCCCCCCTGGTGGTCAGAGTGCCACATTGCGCCTACAGCTGGTTGTATTTGGCCTATCTGTGGTTTAAGTATTTTAAAAATTAATTGCCTATATTTAAAACGTGGGAGATTGTATATTAAAATCCAGATTTTTGGCTTCTCTTGAAAAAAATTGAAATCTGGGTATAAATGGGTCACGGTTCCCCATGGAACTGTGTGCACTCTCTGCTCATTTATGTGAACTACTAGATCCCGAAGAAGTTTGAGTTGGCAACCGTATAATCTCCACCATTCCAGGGAATAGCTCTCCAGTTTGGCCACTGCGTTTTCAAATTCAGTGACTTAGAATTTGAATAACAAAGTCCTAACCTGTATGGTTTCTCACTGCTGTTGTGTAGGTTAATGGCCGTCCCCTAACCTGTTAGCAGATTATGTCCTGAGCTCCTCGCTGGAGACAAAGGGCAGAGAAAAGTGTTATCCTTGTGATCTGGGGGAAGGGGGCCCTAGCTGGATTTCTCAGCCTCCTGGGGTGGACACAGCTGTTTGTGGTGCCTCATGGTCCCCAGACCTAAATTCAGGGAGTGGATTCATGCCTACTGGTAGCCAGTGGTTTCCAACTTGAGGTTGCCAGTTCCTCCTTGCCTCTAACCACCTGCCTACACTGCAGCTCTCAAGCCTCAAAGTTTCCGAAAGTTTGGTGGCAGCTGGAAGATAAGAAATTTGATGTTGTGTGTGTCTCTGGGTGATGGGACATACCGCTGACTTGGCTGTAATGACAATATTATTAATGAAGAGGACAGCTGAATTGCATTAGGTGGACTATATGCTTGGCACTGTGCTGAGCATTTTACATACACATAATTCTCCTCAGAGCCCTATGAAAGAGGTGTTGTTACTATCCCCATTTTAGGGATGAAGAAACTGAGGCTCAGAGAGGTCACTTGTTGGAGCTCGCGCCACCGATGAGTTACAGAGCTAGGATTTGAGTTCTCCTGCCCAACTTCAATACACAGCCACTGAGTACTTCTTAATGTTTGAAACTTTTCTATGAAGGAAAATTTCAAACATATATACACGTAGAGGGAATAGCATCATGAACTGGCATATACCATCAGCGAACTCCAGTGACTTCATCCCTCAATACCGTACCTTAATCAGACCCGCGAAGCCCCCATGGATAGAGCATTCATCAAATAAAAATAGAAGATGCTGACAAATAAAAGTAGAAGTGGAAAGTACACCAGCCTACCTGTGGTCGTAGCTGTGATTATACATTCAGTGAGAAATCGAGTGATGATTCTTCCAGATTTTATGTGGTGTGAGCATGTGGGAAGGGAGTGATTGGCATCCCGTGACGATATTTTGGTAAAGGAGCTCGGGGCAGGTGCAGACTGTCCTGGTGGGCATCGGCTGGGGGAGAGGACAGTCCCCAGCTAGAAGCCAGAGTCTCTGGTTAGCTTTTCCGTCACTGCGATCTTGCCCTTGGCTGTCTGGAACCAAGTGGTTCCTACAACCTGCTCAGTGCCAGCCAGCGAGTGTTATTACTTTACAACTCCAGAAGGGTGTCTGCCCCCAGCCACGTGGGGAGACTCCCTTCCCTGACCTTAGGTGGCCCTCAGTGCCCTGGCCCGTGCTACTGCGGCCCCTCCCTGTGGCACGCATGTTCCTTTCTCTGTTCCCCCTGGCAACTTCCTCTTCTCCTGAGGCCCAACTCAAACGTGACATATTTCCCTGTAGCCTCTTAGCTGCAAGAGAAAACTTATTTGTTCATTATTTTAGTCATTCATCCAATAAGTGTGTGCATGACCCGAGAGGGCACAGTGAGTGGTTCACAAAACAGACGTCTCCTCCGACCTCGCTGACCCTTGTGGCTCTTGGAAGCATCTGTATCCTGGTGGCCTCTCCCCCAGCATTCCAGCTCCCTGAGTGGGGCGGGGTTGGGGCTTTTTCTGTGCTTCATTGAAGGGAATATAAAGGAATGAGCCGCTTAAGAACTGCAGTTGGGGTGGTCAGTAAGGGTGGGCCACGAGTTGGGCTCGAGGCCAGGGGTCTGAGATCAGCCTGGGCAACATAGCAAGATCCTGCCTCTACAAATAATTAAAAAATTAGCTGGGTATGGTGGTGCACGCCTATAGTCCCAGCTGCTTGGGAGGCTGAGGAGGGAGGATCGCTTGAGCCCAGGAGTTTGAGGTTGCAGTGAGCTAGGCTGGGTGACAGAGCAAGATTCTAGCTCTTAAAACAAAAAAAGAAAAGAAAAAGAAATAGCTATGCTGTAAATTACAGATAAGTGAAAGGAGAGTAGAGCTGCAGCGGCCTGATGTGTCTGTCTGCCTCCTGAATGCAAAGATTAGGGATGTCCTCTTTGAGATATTAAGGATTTGGGATATAGCCGTGAGGTACAGGAAAGGGTACGTGCACGCTAGCGGAACTCCATCTCAGCTGCGTTGCGGGTAACCGGGCGGGATTCTTCAGTTAATGTGCCCGGCCCACGTGTAGGTGCTTTCTCTTCTGGGAGTCTGTCCTGCAGAAAAACTGGCTCACATGGGCAAAGATGTGTGTGTATGTATATATATAGGTGTCTGTCTATTGATATATATACACACACACGGGCATTTTAAAAAATAGTACAGAAAATTCGAATGACATGCAAATTATGGAATTACAGTGTGGTTTTTCAAAGTAGACAGGGCTATTCGAGGTTGCAGAATAACGTAAAGCTTGAAACAATAGCAGAAAGCTGTGAGATGTACATAATGTGACATAATATGACAAGGTATCATTAAATGAATGCCCATAAAACAAATGCTAGGAGGAGACCGACCAGATCGTTAGGAGTGATTGCTTCTCAAGAACAGGACTAGGGAGGGGGTGAGGGAGTTTCTGTTGTATTTGGCCATTCACACCTAACGGGGATTACAGTGATAACTTTTTAACAACAATCTCTTTGTTTGCATTAAGCGACTTGTCTAATGGTCTCATGTGTGTGTGTGTTTCCTTCTGCTTTCCGTTTCAGATTCTTGATGAATTCAAAAAGGATTCCTCGGTGTTCATCTTGGGGTGAGGAGCCTCGTGTGTGGGGTTGTCCGGGGGGGCCGTGCTGGACACTGGGGCCCTCGGGGCCAGGCGGCTCCAGGAGGGGGTGTCTCTGTGCAGTTGCTGATGGCCACAGAGACAGGGCCCCCTGCTGGGGACTGGCCATCCCACGCCTGTGGCACGGGTAGAGATGAAAAGCAGTGACAGGGTTTGTGAGTGTTTGAGGATGGCCCAGAAGTTTCCGTAGAGAAGCTTGCATCCCTCAGGGCTTCCTGTCCCAGAGCGGTGCCTCACAGAATGTGACAGGTTGATAGGTTTTTTATAGAAAGTAATGTTAATTAATGGTCAAGTGAGTCTGGGAAATTCCTGAGTAAGCAGGTTTAACTGAATTAAAATGAGTTGAAGCGTATAAAATGCTTAACTCGGTGTTTGGCATGCCTTATGGGTTCATAAGTAGTCATGTGATTACTAAAAAGTCAGTGCTGCAGGACTTGTCAGGGCCTTTCCTATGCTTCATGATTGATTCCCCAAGTGGGGCATTTATGAGATGTTCCGCGTTTCCTGAGCCTATCTGAAAGATGTTTGCCGTGGAGTTAGTGGCACCTAGAACGTGGTCCGTGGCGCTTGGACCCAGCCCTCATTGATGAGCACCTGTTCCCTCTGGCACTTTCTAAACTAGAAATCCCAAGACTCCAAAGCAGATATAGGACAAACCTAATTTTTAAATAGTATTTTAATGAAAATCTTAGCGTTAGACCACGAGGCCAATGGGAAAGAAGTTTGGAAATACCCTCATTATTAAAGACGACAGACGTCTGGGCCCTGAGTGTTTGTTAAAAGGAGAAAGCTTAAGGCATGTTTCATCCTCTGTAATATTTTTTATTATATAAAAATAATATAATTAATAATTATATAATTAATATATTATATAAAAATATAATAAAAAATTATATTTTAATTTTATTAAAATTATAGATTAAAATTTTATTAAAAATTATAATTTTATTTTTGAAAGATTTCTTTTCCCCGCCCCTCTGCAAATGCTCAGGGAAGCGTGCCCATTTCCCCGGAGAGCACCATCCTGCAGAATGCACTTCCCATAGAAGCCGGGGTGGCTGGTGCCAGCCCAGCCAGGGCCTGGTTTCCGTGGCTTCTCCACTGCGGCTGAGGGGGAGCCCTGCCTTGTTCCCAGCGAAGGCTCCCTCCTTTCTGGTGGAAAATGCCCCTGGCAATGGCTCTGCTCGCTTGGTGGTGGCGCCCTGCATGCTCCAGCTAGTCCTCCCCGTCAGCTGGAGTACGGGGGCTCCGTCTGGGCCTCGCTCCTGTGTCAAAGCTCCCTGGGTGTGGCCCGTTCAGCTTTCCCTCCTCGGCTCCCCCTGAAAAAGCCACACAGCTGGCCCTGCCCCAGTGCAGGCCACGTGCCCTGTGCCGCCTGACCTCCCTCCTTCGCTTTTTCCCTCGCGCTCTGTCTCTGTTGTCCTTTAGGACTTTGTATATGCGGCTCCCTTTGCCCACACCCTTTCCATCTCCTGGGGGCCAACCCTCCTCATCCTCAGGTGCTCCTTCCTCCAGAGTCTCTCTGGCCTCCGGGTCTGGGTCTCGGCTGTTCCTCAGGGCTGCTCATCCCGCTTGCCGCACCACTCTCCATGGCCTGCCCCACCACGCTCCACGAGGTCTCTGCAGGCCTCGGAGCACGCGGGAGCCGCCCTCTGAGACTGTCGTGTCAGGGTCCCTCTTTGAAGCCCATAGGTGGGGGATGTTGTCTCCTTCCCCATGGCTCCCCGCTGGCCAGCCTGGTACCTGGCATGGCAGAGGGTCAGTGGGGCACTCTGGGTGGCAGATGTCACCTCTTGACTCCCCTGTTGAATGTGTGTGTCTCTAACCTCCCTCCCTTTCCCTGAGGACAGGAACACCGACCGGCCAGACGCCTCCGCTATTTACCTGCACGACTTCCAGAGGTTTCTCTTACATGAACAGCAGGTGAGGGGACAGCCGGGCTTGGGGGTGGCTGGGGGATGCTGCTTGGGTCAGTTTGCACCTGTCCACCTGTTTCCACAGAACGACTGTCGTCTGCCTGACGCTGGATACTTGTCCGGGGCCACTTACAGTCAGGAGTGAGGGCTGCCTCCTGCCTCTTTTAAGGCACAGACTGAGGAAGGGGAAGAATGGGAACGTTCCAGGACAGGGCCTGAGGACAGGGATGCCGCCGTCTGGCTGGCTTTAGCCCCTCCAGCATCAATTCAGGTGTCGCCTCTGGCAAGCTGTCCCTGAGTGTTGGGAGGACGTGACTAGAATGACCGAGCCTGAGTCCCTGGGGGATAAAGTAGCGCAGCCGTCCATGAACAAGTGGTGCGAGGGGTCTCCCTGCATGGCGTTCGTGTCCGGCTCCAACCTGGCTGCAGAGTCAGAGGAGTTTTGTGATGGGCAGTGATGGTGTACCCCGTGACACTGGGCAGTATCTGGGGAAATTGTTGACCTTTGGTTGTCACCACTGGAGGATGCTACTGGCATCCGGCGGTGGAAGCCGGGGACGCTGGACATCCTGCAATGCACAGGGCAGCCCCCACGACAGAGACACGTCCAGCCCCAGGTGTCCACGGTGTGGGAGTGAGGTTAGCCTGAAGTCCTCTGCCCTAGGGGTCCCCAGCCTATGTTGGGTTGTATAATTATCTCATTGCATATTACAATGTAATAACAATAGAAATAAAGTGCACAATAAATGCGATGTGCTTGAATCATCTCCAAACCATCCCCGCCTCCCCGGTCCGAGGAAAAATTGTCTCCCATGAAAACAGTTCCTGGTGTCTAAAAGGTTGGGGACAGCTGCTCTACTGTTTAGCTACACAGGTAGCTTAACTTTTCTGGGGCCCGGTTTCCTCCTCTTTCGATGGAAAGGAGAGCCCCTCCCCCTCAGAGTTGTGTGTAGATCTGTGTGTGTGTGTGAGTACATATATGCCTAAATATTCACGTATTTAGAACTTTTATTTATATTATTCAAGTCTCAGTTACTTTTTTACTCATTTAATTTGTTGTTTGAAAAACAAACTTTATATTTCAGAGCAGTTTTGGATTTGTAGCAAAATTAAGTTCGTGTACTTTTAAAAAAACTTTGTGTTGCAGAACACCTCCAACATGCAAAGTGGACTGGTATCAGGAACCCTCACGCACCCATGGCTCAGATTAAAAATCGTGAACATGTTGCCAGTTTTATTTCACCGACTTCTGTGTCCATACACACGTCTCCCTCCCCTCCCCACTTTCTCATTTCTTTGCTGGAGAATTCTAAAGCAACCCCAGACTTTGTGTCATTCTGTTTGTAAATGCTTCCATATGTCTCTCTTGCAGATGAGGACTTATTTAAAAAAAAAAAAAAAAAGCAAAAAATGTGGCCATGTTTTATCGTCGCGCCTCACACGATTGACAATAATTGCTTAATGTCATCCAAGACCCAGCCTGTGCTCAGACGCTGCTGATCGTAGAGAAACGAATGAGCAGAGAAGGCGCGTGGCATTGTGGGAGGCCAGCACGCAGGGGCCCCGGCGGTGGTGGGGGCTGTCCTGCTACTCTTGTAAATGACAAAGGAGGAGGTTGATGTGTGCTATGAGCATTGTGTCATCCTAGCTGTGGCGGCTGAATGACGAAAGAAGGCTTATTTGTCCAGCCTGAGACTACGACTGGCGGGGGGGGGGAGGTAAAATGAAGGTGACGCATTAGTTTTATTGGGCACAATGACACACTAGGTGCTGTGCTGGCGATAAAGTAGAGAGAGACGCATGCGCTTTTTTCTTTTTTCGCAATGCTTTTCCTTGCACTGAATGATTCAGTTTCGTAGGAAGCGATTAAAGTGAAATTGGTTAAATTCTTGGGGACAAGCAGCTTTACATTTAGATTTAGTGCCTCCTAGTGGTGATGAGCTTTATTACAGGGAGAAGCACAAGCTCCACATGCCCCACTCCCTGCACAGCCGCCGCCCAAGCTGGCTCCTTTGCTGGGCCGCCCTTGGAGATCAGGGATGTGGGGCCAGGAGGGATGTGCAGGAGCTCTCCCTGCATCTGGGCAGTTAGGACCCAAGCAGCCCGTGAGCATCTGTGTGGCATCTGCTTTGGGGTAACAGGTGCTCATATGGAATAATCACCGTAGTTCGCGGTGGGCAAATTGGTACAGCTTTTCCAGAAAGCACGTTGGCTACATGCAATTAAAATGAAAACTTTTTGAAAAAGATTTATATCTTAATTAACTAGTTGCCTTCCTGGGCACTTATCCTAAGGAAGTAATGATCGTATTTTTAATAGTAATGAAAACTTGGAACTAATCTAAATTTCCGTTAAAGGATCGACTAAATATGCTACAGTAAGCCCTGGGATGGATGTACGATGGGATCGGAAGGGGGTTAAACATAATCCCCTAGAATTGGATGTGCCTGGGTTCAATCTGAGGCTCTCGCTTGGGTCCACGCAGATGCATTTTTAAATCCTAGGATATTGGCATTTTAATCAGGCAAAAGATTTCTTTCTTCAGAGCCAGTCCAGTGCTAGGTTATTTTAGCTGAGTACTCGCAACTTTTGATAAATGTAAAAGTTTGTAGTGGGAGGGAAAGAGCACACTTCCAGCCTCTTTGGGGCATCATCTAGGGCAGACAAGGTGTTTTCATTGAATATCCTATAATTTGGGTTTCATGTTGTAGTATTCAAAGATTTTAATCCCTCTGTATTCAGATGAACTCGCTGTGCCCCAGCCTGGCTGTCTTGGGTCCCCCGTCTGGGAAGATTTACAGGTGTTACCAGCTTGCTCATTTC